>CM034146.1:535649608-535885887 GCA_019776745.2 Taxus chinensis
CTATGACAAGCACTCCCATGTGGGTCTTGCAACTATGATGCCAAAGAAGTCTCCATGTCAAGTAGTGAAGGTGGGACAAAGAAGCATCCAAATCAACATTCCCTGTATAATATCCCTGAAAATAATTTCTAGCAAATCTGGATATTTCCATTAAATCCTAGGAGCAGTAGTATTGCAAAATATGAACTTTTACAACAATAATCCGAATTTTTTAAATAAAAACAGTGAACCAATATGGGAAAAAATAGTCTTTTATTTATTTATTTATTTCCAACCAAATATAATAAAACAATACTAGTGTCTGAACACAATTTCCTGGAGCTGAAATGGCGGAACAATTGCACCTTGAAAGACCTTTGCAACTCCTGAATGGAATTGCCCAGCTGAGAAGTGGGGGATTTCGTCCCCAATTCCGTATGCAAATGAGGGTTTTCATCCTTTGTTGCTATTTGTAGAAGCAAAAGCTACTTGCAAACAAAGAAAATAATTCTTAAATTTCCAAGATGTCCTTCCAATGATCCCCAAATCTGCCTTTATAACTTCCCTTTCTTCATCCAAAGAGGGCGCCCCCTTCTGGTTTACATGCATGCTCCCAAAAACAATTACTTTATTCCCCTCAAATTGGCACCCATCCTAATAATAGAATTAAACACGTTAAAAATACTTTATCCACCTCCTATCCTAAAAATAGGATATGTTCCTCATGCAGCCCATTCTATACTTGGCGCCCCCATTATAGAATGCTTTATTTAATTAAAACTTTGACTTTGGCCCCTAATAATATATGTACATGCTTCTATTATTATTTTATTCCATTTCAGTATTTAAATATAATTTAAGTGTCCCTTTTCCAAATAAAATATAATATTACCCTTGGACCACTTAATTAATTTATTTTCCCTCTTTTAATCACCCCTTAGCCTATGGAAAATAATAAAAATAGGCTTTAGATATCCATAATTAATTAATTCTGAAAAGGGGACATTACACCTTGGATCTACATCCCAATGATTTATCACCCCTTCCTTGTTCTCGGGCTGCTGACTTATAGGGTTTACATTGTGTTATTTAATTGTCATTTTATATTTTAATCTTGGAAAAAAAATGCTGTTTGTTTACCTAGATACATCCTAGATGGTCCAGAGACACTTAGATTCGTCTACTGATGAATTTAAATGTATCTGGATCATCTAGGACATATCCACAGGTGTATCCATACCAAAAGGCCTGTAGGGGCGTGTATCGATATCCCAGCCAACGATGAGTCCTTCACATGGATATGGGTCTGATATTTGTTTTTGGGGACTGAAAGAAAACAAGGATACCAAACTAGTATTGTATTTCAGAGTTTGCTCCCCCCACCATAGCAAATCGCCAAATGTCTTCCCCAGCTGTAGTCCCTATAGGTTGGCCGAAGGTGTTTCCTTGTGGACTTATATGCATCACAAACTATTCTGGGGGATATTCTTTAATGAAAAGGATGAATAGGCCCCCCAAGATGTGCAAATTTTACAGCGGTTGAGGAAACAATGGAGCATATATTCTCTACTCAAATGCCCATTAGTTGTTGAGATTTGGATAGTGCTTGTTAAAGGCTTCTTAAAAAAGGTCTCCACCTAGCATTCACTCTCAGATTCTTCAACAGTGGTGTTGTTTCCAAACTGACCATATTGAGAGAGGAATAAAGAGATATTTGATATTAAGATATGACTGGTCATGATCATTGTGAAACAAATTAGGGTAAATATTATAACAATATTTCATATATGGTTTGTCTCTTCTCTTCAAACTTTTGACATTTAGGAGTTGGCTATTTTCAATAACGTGATATCAAGTCCTCGATGTCTACACAAGGTTTGCTCTCACTTGGAATGTCCACTAGAAGAGACTAACAAGTTCTTCAAAATGTAAAATTGGATGGCTCAAGTTCAGGAAATCCAAACAAATGAGTCGGTGTTAGGGAGTTGCGAGACTTTGAAGGCCATATCGTCACAGCAATTTTATAGAATCTTGGGTTTAACACAATAAATTTCTGGAATCCTGGACACTTTCGTGTGGTTTGCAAATCGTGAGGAAACATAAAGCGAACGGTATTGATGTTAAGAGGAATCCAAACATATCCTGGACATAACACTGAACTACATCAGACAACTTTAGCAGAGAATGAGAATTAATAACCCCCTGACTCTGTGGTATCACTAAATGGACTAATTCAATGTATCTTTGATATTCTTCTCAAGTTTCAACAATTTCATATCATCCATGTCCACCAAAAAATCAATCAAATGCTCTATTATTTGGTTAACCTAGCTTCCACCACAATGCTGGTATCTTATGGAGTCAAATAGAATGAGGTTGAAATTCCGAATGCATGTCCTAAAGTATAATAAGGCCCTAATGACTATCCTTTGTTACACAAATGAAAAACGACTAGCTCCTTGTGCCACTTTGGAAATACTTCCAAGTGGTTAATGTTTTGCTACCTCAAGCATCTTTATTCTTATTGTGCAAGGCTCAGGACCTCTTTGTAAAACACTTCTATTGTTTTAATAATACAGTCCCTCTTCATGATACTTACTCCCTTTCTTAAACATTTATATTTCTTGTTTCCCTCCTTCCTGTTACATTATTTGATCCACTCCATAGATGCATTTTATATTTTTAATTCCAACCCCTCGTCCAGAGTTTCTCTTTATTTTTGTCTACTGTGGCAGGTGTAGAATGCATCAAATGCACACAGGTTGTTCCCTTTTGGTTGGTATGAAGCATTTGCAGCGCAGGAAAAGTGGAAGCAAATGGAGTGTATAGGGCTCCTCAGGATCTGTTTTCTCTACTAAAACTTGTTATGTCCCTGATAAACACGACACTCTGAACATGGGGAAGCTAGCACAGAAATAAATATCTCGACTTCTGTAAGTTTCAGAAGGAGAAATGGACAAAAACAGAATGAGGATAGTCTGAAGAGGATGCTCAAAGTACCAGTCACGAGGGTCTTGGTGCCACTAATAGCCATTCTTTTGATGTCTCCTGCAGGACCAACATTAGTCGCATGGTAAATCATTCATTTAGGGCTTTCTACTTCATTGATTCATGAAAAACAAAATTTCCAACAAAACATAAGGGGGGACAGAGTCTGTTGACACTTAAAAAGAAGATTACAACATCAAGAAAACAGCTTTTTGTTCATTCATAACATGCCTACAGATACAAGGATTAATGTGGGCTTAGATACAAGCAGTCAATGCTCCTGTGGCAGAAATGGCTTTTGTATGGCTCTCCCACTGTCGAATACAACCAAGCGGACCATGTCTTTTTCTTCCATGTTATACGTGGCAATGGTTGCTTCTGGCTGGATGTGCTATGAGTTTTGGCATCTACTCTCCATAAGATATAATATTTTTTTATGCTGGCACTCATTATTTTGAAAGCTTATTAGTTTTCATCCACCAGTACAATTTACCTAAATTCTCTGCCATTCCAAATCTTTCTGATACAGATACCATAACTTCCTTTTGACCTCGGCAATTGAACACTGAAGGCAAAGGCCCTCTTATCTAGGTATAAATAGCAGAGTCCTCACCAACACAAAGGCATCCCAGTTTTGGTAAAGAAAACAGTTTCAATCTTGAAATTTATTGTTATCACTGAAGACAAAAATGGTATAGGAATACTAGATACTACTTCTGTCAGTCCAATATGGATTCCAGTCACACTCTCCAAGCTATAAACCGTCAGTCTATGGTTTCCCTAGGAGAAAGGATTCAGTCCCTATGAAGGGGTGTAATAGCTGAGCAATACCATCCTGTTGAGGAAGTCCGCTAGCTTGGGAATCATGATTTCACTTGAGACTTTTCGTCCAGGCTATCCATATGACTGCGTTGCAAAATCCGATCCACCCTTGCTATTCCCCCTTTGCACTTAACATGTTAAGGGCCTACACATGAGAGGAGTAGTGCAACAGATGCATGGACAACATATCTCCTTAATGCAACAGGGACTTGGGTGACATTACAATGTGCCTTCTACTCACCTGTTGCTTGGGAACCTTTGTCCTGGATCTAGAATATGACCAAGAAATGAGCAGAGAGGCAAACCCGTCTGTAGAGGATGTGGGTGTTCATAATCTCATGATTCAAGTAGACCCATCTGATGGTCTGTTCCCGAGGCAAGAGGCAATGCACCTGACAGCCTGTTCTCATGTGGAGGAACCGCTTCAGATCCTTAGCAGCAATGATTGTTTGACGGCCCAAATGAAAACCAACAACGCACACATTGTCAATTTAAAGTTGACAGTGAGTGAACATGGAAAGGGAATTTCTTTAATGTAGATCACCATACAGGAAACCTTGCCAGATCCATCTCATTTGCTCTCTGATCCAATGTTTTAAGTGCAGCCACCAATGCCACCAACAAGCACAGTGGTCATTTTAGAGGGTTCATTGTCATTACAGGGTGGTAAGAAAACAAGTTGGCCCTCCACTACATTACCTCAGTCCTCAACCAAACAACAAGAGGTTGGAATGAAAAACCAGTTTTGGTGAAAGTGACAGCCTGGGACCAAGTAAAAGAGGCAAGCACTGGGCAGAAAGAAACACCTTCATAAAAAATACGGGATTTTCCTTTCTCTAGGAATCAAGGAACTGGTCATGACTTAACAACTGTGGTTTGGTGCTATGTTATGTACATATTCTTATAGATTAGCCGTGTGTTTACTCCCCTCTTGAAGGTTTAAAGTTCTAAGCCTGACACGTGTAGTATCCAGTTAAATAAGTAGTCTGTGTATTATCTTTGGCAAGCTCCTGCAGATCTGATTTACAGTCTGTCCTGTCAGGCTTTCATTGCTGTTGTCTTTAATTGTGATTACCCAAAGATAGACTTAGCTGCAAAAATGATTAGATATGAGGGAAATGACCTTCTGTTTGACCTTGTGTCGAATGTAGCTCATAATCTAATTTTGAAGTATCTAGCATAGTATAATATTCTTTATTGTATGTAGATAACTAAGATTGAATTTGAGGCTGTGTGATTAACATTTTTAATGTTATCTATGCAGGTAAGAGAAAGCCACAGTTGATATTGCTCGACCATGGATTATATAGGGTGCTTGATCACTCAACACGAGAGCACTATTCTAAACTTTGGAAGGTGTTATTTCTCTTTCTGAAATCTATTTCTGCCAGACAACATTGAATTTTACTGTTTTATGATATAACTTCTATCGGAAATCTTCTAATTTTTTTGGTTCAAATGGTGCTTCCAAGTTTCCATGCAGGCTCTTGTGTTTGCAGATGTCAATGGGATAAGGCACCACAGTATAAAATTAGGTGCTGGAGAGGATCTTTATGTTCTTTTTGCTGGCATTCTTACAATGAGGCCATGGAACAAGGTGGTTGATCCAGCAATAGACCATTTACATTTGAATGGGACAGATAAGGATCGGGCAGAACTTCAGGTAAATAGTTGCTGGTTCTGTAGTGTGTTTGCATATGATGCGGTGGTTATTCTGTTAACAATATGGTTCATTTGATTTTGCATCATTGAGAAAGAGTAATAATTTTGTATATGGGTAGCTGTACCTCAGGTTGAAATTGAACATTTGTATTGGACAGACAGACAACAGTACTTAAACACATTTATACTTTGACACCACTATTCTATGAGGATTACATAAGAGTCTATATAAATCGATAATATTCTGACTACATTTGATTTAGATTATTTATTTTGTGGGATTTTTACTCGTGTGGTTTTTAGTCATTACTCAAATGACCTCCATTAGTAGTCATTACTCTCATGACATCTTTTCTCATGTATTTTTGGTATTAATTACAAGGCAAGGGGACCCGCTTTAACATATAAACACACTAAGCATTTGTTGGAAGGGGGGAGGAACAATAAATATAATTCACCGCTTCGGGCTTCTCACCCTCTAGCCTCTTTCCCCATAGGCAAAGTTTTTGGTGTGTGTGTTCCCTAATAAATCTCCCTTACAATTATTACTACTATTTAATTCACAATTATTACCACTATTTAACCGAATTACAATCCAATCATGTATTTTATGTTAAGTGGATGGTTTTGTTGAACAATTTAATTAAATTATTTATTTATGTGGGATTTTTACTCGTGTAGTTTTTAGTCACGACTCAAATGACCTCCATGAGTAGTCATTACCTGAATGATGTCCACTCTAGAATTCAATAATTTTATGCCACAACTCTGATACATAAAATTATTGAAAAATACAGACAGATAGAGTTGCAGAACACGAAAGAAAATCAGAATGTAAGATCTATATTTTCATATTAAAGTACAAGATGGTATTTTGAATTCGAGAGTAGTTCTAAATCACTAGCAACCTATGCAACCATCCAAAATACATCAGTATACAAATGGTGTGTTCACATAGTTAATTTCCTTCTTGGATTTTTATTATCTAACCTTATGCCTACCAACATAAAGTACCTAAAAGTGTATAATAGTATGATCATAAATACAGCATTTGAATGTTGCTCAACACATCCATTTGGCAGCACCGACTTTTGGTTTCTCACAAACACTTGTTGCTGTTGTGCTGCATTGCCATCAAGTCTCATAGGAGTTCGGCTACATGGGGGCATATTTTGGTCTATTGTAGTTGTGGTACTTAATTCTGCACTCTGTTAGAGTTGGTATATTTTGTCGTTAGTGTCTCAGCATGGATGGGACATTTTTTGTATTATTGGTTTTACTGATTTGGTTATTCTCGAGTGTTTTGGCCAATTTTTGTTCCCGTGGAATTTGTTTTTCTCTTTCACTTCACAAATGAAATAACTTTTTCCCCTCTTCTTAGAGAGACAAAACTGCCTATCAAATTAGTAAGGGAAACATGGTGGTCCGTCTCAAGTTGTGAACTAGTGGGAGCATACTTTCAGCTAGCCAAGGTAGAACTTTGAGCCATGAAACCAACAATGTTGGACATAGGTTACATGATAGTTCCTTCTGCAATTTGTAAGAAATACTCAACATAAAAAGATAGCTTGGGAATGAAAGGTTCCAAACAGAAAACCTAAGAGGGAAGACAGAAAGAAAGAAATCATATTAATCACAAATGAGAAATGTAAGTTAATGGGACTTAAACATACAAGTTTACAATAGCTAATCAAGAGTGCTAAAAGAACTTGCAACAGCTACAGATAAATTTTCCAAAAATAAAACATGTCAGAAACATAACTATAGAAGAGGGGGAGTATAAACCCTAGTCAAGTCAATATCTACGACAGCCATATGAAAGAAACAGACCCCATCCAGCCATAAGGCCACAACCAATAAAGTCATTGGTACTTCATGGCAATTATTGTTATCCTATTGGGAGTTGGTATTTTAAAATATAAAACTAACTATTTAACTTACCTCGTTATGGTCCTTGAGCCAACACCATTACTTAAATACACGGAAAATCATAGTGGGCAGCGCATATAATGTTCATGTGGGCATATGAACACATTGCCACCACAATATTGCAAGTCCTAAATTATCATCCTATTCAACATCAAGAATGCCTCTTCAAAGACCTATCACATTACATGTTATAAGAACGTGCAAGTCTTATAAATGCATGTAGGATAAATGAGATGTAAACAGCCAAATTCCAAATGAATTGAACTATATAGACTTGAAAATGAATAAGCTACATAGTAGATAGTCAAGTATAAATTATGGAAATGAGTTGTAGTATTTATATGTCCCCTTCTGGATGCTTGCACAGAATGGAAAAATAAAGAGACTTGTATGACCTCTGGTAAACATTTAAAGAGAGGAACACAAAGGTCTAGTGTCTAAGAATACCATGCATAATTCATGTCCATAAACAAACATCCCTAGATATGCTTCACCGAGAAGGATCAACAACCGGTAGGTCTCTTCCTCTATGCTCCAACAGGTTAATCCAATCGAACAAACCAATAAGGATCGATTTAGAGCTTAGCTGAATAATAAGACTGATTAAATCTGTATGGCCCAATATGGAGCTTAGCTCAATGATAGAACTGATCAAATCATCAGTAAAAGTTTTATCCAAATTATATAACTGATTAAATCATTAGTATTGTTCAATACAATGCTTAGCATCATAAAACCATTTATCCAATTATATTAGGGTCAATATAGAGCTTGATTTGACCTAATTGTATGCACCCATGCAACCAATCACTCAATTAGTTGTACGTGGCACTCAATAAGACATATTGAGCCCCCTAAGCATAATTGTGATAATGTAATGTCATTTTCGGGATCAATTTTCTTTAATTGTGTGCCCTTGTGCAATCAATCACTCAATTGGTAACATGGGCACTCATTTAGGGCATATTGAGTCCTCTAAACACAATTGCGACAACCTAATGTCATTTTGGGCTCAATTTTCGCTAACTACTCACACACTTCACTTTTTTACTTGTTTACTTTTGGACCTTTTTGGGTCATGTGCTCTTGTGTCTATAAACATTGACACAATTGGACTTGAACACGTGAGCCTTAATCAATTTTCTTTGTTACCCAGATGAGTGAGTGAACTAGTATGTTTTAAATGGATGAATATGCCCCCTTAAGTAATCCCTTGCAAACTAAATGGATTGAATCAATGATGATCTGAGCAAGTTGAGGAACCTTGCATGGGTATCTTTATTTACAAAGGCATATTTACTTCTCCCACTAGATTCTATAAAGAAATGGAGTGATGGATGTAACATGTATTTGGGACATGTTGAAGAACACTTAAAATAGCAAAGAGCATCTTGAAAGATCACAAAGTAAGAGTCTAAGACTGAGAAGTAAGCAAGCACTTGTATCATATTGTGTGTTTCTTAGGTAATTTTAAATCTCTATCATCCAAGGATTCAGGGCTATTTATGTAGATTCCTTGCGAGATAGAAAGCTTATCTAGGATAGGTCTTAAGATTGAGATTATTTATTTGGGAATTATTGTAGGGTCTGTCATAAAACTTCAGTCAAGTGGGAATGTATTATGCCATAGTCTATAGTGTTTTCATCATTAGTTAAGGAATATTTTATTATTTCTTACAAGTGCTGGGATCTTGCTTCCGAAGAGGTCTGCATGGTGTAAAGCAATCATGTTGGGACTCTCAACTATGACTGCATCACCTAAGTCTTGGGGACGGGGAGATGGGGGTATAGAGGGATAGGGTTCCCGAAACGATAAAAAAAATCCCAAGTTTTGGGGATGGCAGGGGGACGACTTTTAAAATAATACAAAAAAATTAATATTTCGATATTTTAACTTTTTTCAATGACATTTAGGGATTTAAACTGTATTTAATGTATTTTAGGTATTTTCAAGGTTATAATTTGATGTTCTTGGTAAAAATAACATCTTTTTAAAAGTAAAAACATCATAAAACTTTTGAAAGATTTAAAAAAAATTGGGGATGTCCCCTCCAAGTCCCCAGAACGTTTGGGACGTCTAGGATGTTGCCAAAATCTAGGAGACACATCCCCGCGTAACACTGCTGCATCATCTCGCAAGATCTCTACCCCACACAACCCTTTTCAATTATTTTGCGTTTCCAACCTATCGTGCCCATCGATATGGCTCATCTTACACCTCCATTAATCGTAACAACTTTTCAGCTCAAAAGGAAGATGAAAAATCTGTTAAGTTCAATTAGCACTCTAGCAGATTTTGTAGCAAGAAAATTCTAAGTACAAGAAGTGCCATTATAAACACCACACAACTTCTAGGTTGGTGATTACGTAGAACTTCACATGTAGAAGGAAATATTGACTAGAACTCATTGCAAGCTTCGTCCTCTTTGGTATAGGACACATACCATCACCAAGCAAGTTGGAGATAATGCTTTCAAACTTAATCTCCCTCCTACCTCAAGTTGCATCTAATATTCAACATGGAACTCTTACGCCACTGCTTTCCACCTTTATTGGACACTTCAGATATCGCAGAGAGTCTTTAACAATCAGAAATCAGTCTTGACTATAGCGCACCACCAAAAATGGATCAATTCATTGACACCATCGTCAAATGTATAAGACAAAGCGACATCCCTCTCTTTCACATCATTAAACTAGGTCAAGCACCTTCTCAAGAAAAATGGTTCACGAAGCTTGTTACCGACAACTTTTCGCATCTTTGCCCATAGAGACTCGGCTAACTTGTTCAATCAAGGAATTGGCTAGAGAAAATCAAAATCTAAATCACATTATGTGGTTGTAATTAGGTTCACAAGGCCCAATTTTCTCAATTTGTGTCCCTCATTGAACCAAATGAGTAGTTGGATCAATCACAAACTCAATTGGGGCAAGTTGAACCTCAAATCACATTAACTGATCGCAATTAGGTCCACACGGATCAATTTCCACTAATTACCCATAATTACACATTGGATTGGTCCCTTAGTAGTAATTGGTTGCAATTAGCCTTTAGTAGTAGTAGATTGGCTGATTTGGGGATGATTACACCTTTTATTCACCCCAATTGGTTGTAATTGGTCACAATTACCTATGTTAGTACAAGATCAGTTGATTTAGGAACACAAACATCTAGTTAACCATAATTGGTTGCAATTAGAAGTCTAGCTATCAATCTAGAAGGCCCCATAATTTTCAAAATGACGATTGGTTCATCCAAAATAGACACTGGGTGCAAAGCTTATACCCTGAAAACCATATGTTCAATTCTAAAATTAACTAAGTATTGACTGGATTGAATTTTGAAAAACTACCTCCTAAATGGTAACTCTTATAGCTCTGAAACTAATTCTAAATGATGCAGAGTGCGCCTAATTTGTTATAATCATTAAAATAAATTCAAAGTATAGGAATATAAAATGTAATATAAAGTAAATGTAAATTTATACTTAAATGTTTATTTTACTAAATATACACAAACATGCAAACAAAAAATTTAAGGTAGTCCAAATGGCATATGCCCTTTGCATTGCTTAAATTTAATCTCCAAATTCTTCCCTCCAAAAAACATTTCAAAGGGCACATGCCTTATGCACTACAAAGGGTGTACTCTATTTGTATCACATAGGGTGTACAACCTTTAGGTTTGTAAATGCCGAACCTATTTAAAATAGGTTTGGCCAATATTTCATAAAAGGCATACCCCCTTTGTGAAACATCCCAAAAGTGGCCACTAAATTGTTTCACATTTTTGTGCATCTGCTATAATGTTGATGTGGTGGTGATCTAGGAATGAATCATGGAGGCTAAAATACTGCTATATATGGGGGTGTTGCACTCCTCAGTCTAGAGTCTTGTTTGCTTGGATCCTTCCTGATATTACTCTTTGGCCTCCTCAATCTTACCCCTATTCTCCAATATGACCTCCAAGGTCTGAGGAGAGAGAAGGTGAATTGCTCTTGCTAAATCAACATTCAGTCCCAAGATGAAACAATTCACTTGCAATTTTTCAACTTGCAAGTAATTCACATTCTACAAAAGGTCTAGGAATTGACGCTCATACTCGGTCATTGTGTTGCTCTCTTGACGTAGATCATGGATCTCATCCATTGTTTTTTTACAAAATGCTCGAATAGGTATTGCAATTTAAAATGATCTACAAACAAATCCCATGTGATGGTGTCCATGTGCAACTAAAGTTTTTGCTCCTCATGCTTCCACCAAAGTTCGGCCTCTCCTTTTAAGAGATGAATGCCAAAGTGAGCTCTGACATGAGTCTCCTAATTATGGAGCCCAAAGCACCTGCCCGTACTAACAAGCCATGCCTCACCCTCAAATACATTTGTAGATCTAAAGAAATTTGGTGGGTCCAATTTCAAGAGTTATTGAATCAACTCTCTTGTATTTTCCTTATGAGGATGTGCTCTTTGGATATGTTGCTATGTCAGTGTTGTGAAGGGCTATGGGACCTCTCTCTTTGGTGTGAGGCCTCTCCATTTGCTTTCTATGTGGACCCATGTTCATCATGAGATGGTTGTACTTATATTTGTGCCTCATTGGAGGGTTATACAGCGTGCCTTCTTGATATCTCATGTCCCTAGGGTAATATTTGTTGAAGTATCCCTATCATCTACTGTAATGCATGGAGAATTTGTGCCCCCATTCCTATTGGTGTCTCTTGCATCACTAGTGGGGTTCATGTAGATTCTATTGGCATAACACGTTTACCTCCTCTGTAAGACATATTTGGCATTGCAAGGAGAGAGTTATCTCATTGCAAAAGAAAAAGTCCAATAAAAACATTACCCAGAGCTCTCGATGTTGAAACTGTGCTCTGTTACTAGGTGTCATGCCCATAATTTAAGCACAAAAAAATTGATTAAAATAGGAAATTTGTTTTTATTTAAGTACTAGAATACACAACAGTGGCCAAACTATGTCAAAAGGGATGTGTAAGGATTACATTTAAGTCGCATGCAACGTTATCAATGATAACAAATCATATAGGGTTTTACATGGTGATCGATGTTGGAAACAACATAATGAATGCCATATTAAACAACCTTCCAAGGCCGTTTAATGGGAAGCAAAATTCATGTGTTAGTTGAAGTGGCATGGAAAACAAGGTATGTGTAGTTGCATGGTCTAAGTCCCACGCATGCCTCCCACTCTAGCTTGGCTGGCTTAAATGGCCAAAATGGCCAAAATGACCAAACTGGGATAACCAGCCTGAGCTGGTGCGACAACCTTGAGGTTCCAAATGGGCCTAGCGAGGTAGAGTGATCTAATGGTCCAATTAGGGAGCATCGGCCAAATGGCCCACACAGATCTAACAACTCATATAGGGTCCAAGGGCCTATCATCTGAAATGGGCTTGGCGAACCAACAGGGCAGACAATGTAATCAAGCCAAATAAGGCAAGGTCCAAAAGGTCCAGGCAAGGTCAGAGGGTATCACTCAGGTACCCTAACTAGGAAGGTTCAAATTCCCCAAGGTGACATGTTATGTTTTCATGTTCATTTTGCACTTTAAATTAAGTCACTTGTAAATTAGATTCACTCTTTAAGTTAAGTCACTTTCAAATTAGATTAAAGTCACTAAAGGGTGATTTGTAAACTTTAAGAGAATTATTGATTGAAAATGCTCCGAAAGATAGAAAACAATCCCTTCTCATGACTGTCCTCTTTTGGGTGGCACCAAACAACAAGTTAGACAAGCTGGGAATGTCTATAACAACAATACAAAGACTCATGACAACATGCTTGAAATCCTGCAAATCAATCCCCCTACTACTTCCAATCATACCTCCACATCACTGTTGAGTTATAATGCCTGAAACAACAAGATAACAACCATCCCGCTCAATTTTAAACACAAAATTCATGAACGTAACTTCTACTTTTACTGGAGCACTCCCTCCAAGAGTCTGTTAATCAATTAGGAATTCAAAATCCTTTTAACATGAATGCTGTTTTGAAAAGAAAATTGTAGGTTTTACCTCATTATGTGTTGCCCATATGTCTTGCCTTCTTCCGGAAGTTCTTCCCCTCTTGCCTGTAGCAAGTTGAGGAATCCCAGGTGTCATGCTTGAAAGCACAACTTCTTGGTCATCAAGCTTGAGCATCAACTCCATGGTTTGGTAGTCTTGGGTAAATTTACCCAAAGAGTGTAGCCATGGCACTCCAAGTACCAAATCCGTATCTTCATTACAATTCACGTAGAAATCACCACTTACCATGTGCTTTCCCAAGGTGAGCTTGATTTGTTGGAAGCTCTTGGTGCAAGGGATGATGAGGCCATCTTGTAGCATCTCCTTTACAAGGGAGTTCGAATGCACAACAAACTCCATATGATTTCTCATAAAATTTCTTTCTAACCATATGCACGAACTGAAGAACTCACTAGCCATAATAACATGGAACCCATTGAGGACTTCATCTTTTTTTTTGCAACTCAAATGATTAATGTATCCTTTGCCACTTGTGTTCTTTCACTTTATCACAATATCCACTATGCTATCTATGATGACCACCAATTATACTATGAGGCATCAAACTTGACATAGGCTCATTCTTTTCAACAAGCTGTCTATGATGACACAAGCATGGCAGCGACATAGGAGGAGATAAAAAACTAAAATGTGATTTTCAATATCATACCTTGGGCTGTCGTCAACTTGTCCATCTTCTTTTGCCGAATGAAGCTTAGTTGAGATGACTTCATATTCAATTAGTGAAGCTCTTCCCACCTTGACTTCATTCATATTTTGTTGGCTCATGCATGGAGTCTCTTGGTGGTTCTTGCCAAAGCCATGAACACCCTCAACTTGACTCTTACAAACTGCTGTTTTGAAAATTCCAACAAGCCGAGTATTCTCATTATCACCAGGAGATTGGGCGTCAACCACCAATTCCCCTCCACAATTTGGTACATCATATTTCCCTTCTTTCTTGTGCTCATGCTCCATCGTTTCTTCATCAAACGTCTGCTGTTTCACACTGCTGCTCTGAAAATCAGTCAATGGCTCATCCCTAAGAAGAGTGATAGGTACGTCTAGAGATTCCATGGGCTGCTCCCTCTTAATGCCAAACAACTTCGAGTGTTCCTTGATGACAATGGATGGATTCTTTCCTTCTAGGGAGCTCGGGGTTCAGACCTTAGTCCAATTCCCATTCTACCGTTCTTCAATCCTATGAACTTAGTGAGTGATATGGCATCACAAACTATTTTTGGAAGAGTCCTATACTCATAGCTGTCCACAATGTTGTGACCCACTAAATGCCGTGTTTCAACCACCGGAATGACTTCTTCCCTAGAGAGGAAGGTAGGCTGAAAAGCCCTAGCTGTAGAATTCATCACGGATTTTATTGATTGAAGATTGTTGTTGGCCCTTAAAGAATTTCTTTAATGCATATTATGGATCAGCCCTGCCATTATATCAACCAACCTCTCTTGCCTTTGAGCAAATCTCTCAAACCTAGCATCATTAGAATTTATGTTCTCCATTTTATCTTCTCCTTTGAATGAATACCCTCCAGGCTGGGAAGATCGATGCTATGATACCAGTGTAATGTCCCTTTCTAGGGTTGAAACTAAAAAAAAGGGAAATAGCACAAACCCAAATGAGAATAATCTGATTTTTATAACAGTCCTGAAAATGTATGAAACCCTAGCAGGGAACTGAATCTGCACTTGTAGGTCATCAAACACTCTCCAAACAAACTGAAAATGGGTGCATAAATCGTCCTAAATATTATATTCAATTAATGGAATAAACATCAAGTCAAAACATTCTAAAACATGTGCAAATTATGAAATTATACTCAACTGTAATTAAATAAGTGACAGCAGAAGTACAACTCACAATAAGGGCTGGAAATGGAGAATCCATATCCCAAAAATATCAATAAAGTATGAAATCAGCATTATAAATTATGAGGAAGGTGAATATCAGCTCCAATTGCCCAAATGTGGCCTATAAGGCACTAATCTCCTCTAACCAAGTCACTACCCTAGGAGAGGGTTCAAAGTAAATGTAGAAACCTTAGTAGCTCTTCCTCTATCAAACCCTTGCTGCAAATCAACAACATCACTTTCGTTGAAGCCCTTAGGAACCATCAATTGAAGAGTTTTCGTTCTCCAATTTGCATAAGGGTTTCATTCTCTATTGATAAGGGTTCAAAGTAAATGTAGAAACCTTAGTAGCTCTTCCTCTATCAAACCCTTGCTGCAAATCAACAACATCACTTTCTTTGAAGCCCTTAGGAACCATCAATTGAAGAGTCACATCTATAGAGTGACTCAATGAGGCATTGGCAAGGGTAGAAAATCAGATCAATGGTATGCATCACTAAAAATGCAATAGAGCTATGGTTGGAGAGTGAAAGACATCCTTGTATGGCTCTCATATCAGCTCAAAGTTGGTCTAAAAGGTCATCTATCCTCATAAGTGTATATCAATTTTTCATTGTGATCTTGTTCAATGCTTTGTAGTCAATGCACAAACTCCATGTATAGCAATAGAGAATGCACAAACTACATGAATGAAGATAAAGAATGAACATCTATAGAGTGACTCAATGAGGCATTGGCAAGGGTAGAAAATCAGATCAATGGTATGCATCACTAAAAATGCAATAGAGCTATGGTTGGAGAGTGAAAGAGATCCTTGTATGGCTCTCATATTAGCTCAAAGTTGGTCTAAAAGGTCATCTATCCTCATAAGTGTATATCAATTTTTCATCGTGATCTTGTTCAATGCTTTGTAGTCAATGCACAAACTCCTAGGGTAGCGACTTGGTTAGAGGAGATTAGGGTTAGAGGATGAAACCCTAGTGAAACCCTTATCACTAGAGGGAAAAAAATCTTTGGTGTGGCATACAAGGAGGATGAAACCCTTATGCAAATTGGAGAACGAAGACTCTTCAATTGATGGTTCCTAAGGGCTTCAAAGAAAGTGATGTTGTTGATTTGCAGCAAGGGTTTGATAGAGGAAGAGCTACTAAGGTTTCTACATTTACTTTGAACCCTCTCCTAGGTGATAAGTTAGGCCTAATGTGTCCTTTATTCACTAACTCCTAAATCTACCGCTTAATTTCTTTATCTACATGAATGAAGATAAAGAATGAACATCTATAGAGTGACTCAATGAGGCATTGGCAAGGGTAGAAAATCAGATCAATGGTATGCATCACTAAAAATGCATCCTTGTTCAATTGAAGAGTCTTCGTTCGCCAATTTGCATAAGGGTTTCATCCTCCTTGTATGCCATAAAGTGAAAGAACACAAGTGCATCCTTGTTCAATTGAAGAGTCTTCGTTCGCCAATTTGCATAAGGGTTTCATCCTCCTTGTATGCCATAAAGTGAAAGAACACAAGTGATGCATACCATTGATCTGATTTTCTACCCTTGCCAATGCCTCATTGAGTCACTCTATAGATGTTCATTCTTTATCTTCATTCATGTAGATAAAGAAATTAAGCGGTAGATTTAGGAGTTAGTGAATAAAGGACACATTAGGCTTAACTTATCACCTTAAAGCAATCTCATCATGCTTGTGCCAAGAAGGATGGCACATGGAGTTTGTGCATTGACTACAAAGCATTGAACAAGATCACGATGAAAAATTGATATACACTTATGAGGATAGATGACCTTTTAGACCAACTTTGAGCTAATATGAGAGCCATACAAGGATCTCTTTCACTCTCCAACCATAGCTCTATTGCATTTTTAGTGATGCATACCATTGATCTGATTTTCTACCCTTGCCAATGCCTCATTGAGTCACTCTATAGATGTTCATTCTTTATCTTCATTCATGTAGATAAAGAAATTAAGCGGTAGATTTAGGAGTTAGTGAATAAAGGACACATTAGGCCTAACTTATCACCTTAAAGCAATCTCATCATGCTTGTGCCAAGAAGGATGGCACATGGAGTTTGTGCATTGACTACAAAGCATTGAACAAGATCACGATGAAAAATTGATATACACTTATGAGGAAGGTGAATATCAGCTCCAATTGCCCAAATGTGGCCTATAAGGCACTAATCTCCTCTAACCAAGTCGCTACCCTAGGAGAGGGTTCAAAGTAAATGTAGAAACCTTAGTAGCTCGTCCTCTATCAAACCCTTGCTGCAAATCAACAACATCACTTTCTTTGAAGCCCTTAGGAACCATCAATTGAAGAGTTTTCGTTCTCCAATTTGCATAAGGGTTTCATCCTCCTTGTATGCCACACCAAAGATTTTTTTCCCTCTAGTGGAAAAGAATTGAACAATCAGCCCAAAAACCAAGCAAGTATAAATTTCTGACATGATAGATGATTAAAATGAGTCCAAGTGACCCCTTATATTATATTTTTGGTGGTGCCAAATCCGATTAGGGAGTTTTTTCCCATGAATGACCTTATTAGGATGTCTACTTTTAATTTTATCTTTGGCTTTTAACCTCTTCAACCCAGCTGATGTAAATTATGAGAGATACCATGAAAGAAGAATGCAAATGTTCACGAAAAAAGACTGAAAAACATGACACACTTCCCTTGTTCGCTTCCTTTGGCCCACGGGAAGTGGAATGAGCTTGAAGTCCTAAAAACAAACTAGCTTAGAAAAGGGGATATTACAAAAGCCTAATAAGACAGATTAAATGCCCTTAGTACTAGTGTGACAGGAGAGGCCTTTGGAAAATGGGCAGTTGACTTTGTTGGACCCATAAGTCCTGCTACGCGCAGGATTGTAGCCTGCTATATCATCACTGCTACTAAGTATTTAACAAGGTGGGAAGAAGTGGCATTTACCAAGGATTGCACAACGGCAACAGTAACAAAGTTTCTATGGAAAACTGTACGCCGGAAAAGCGACAAGCGAGCGTGGGAATCTACAAGTGACTTTTCCGCGTACCCGACCTCCCGAGGTCGTGCCGAGACAGCCGGTGGGGATGGAATATGGGTGGTATATGGACAGACTAGTTAGGCAGTCTAATGTCTTCGACGCGCACTAATGGAATCTGGGAATCTAAGGCAAAGAAGGCCCTTCTAACCTGGACTGGCGTGATAGATCGATCGGCAAGGATGACTGCTCGAAGGCTCCAATCAATATCGAGCTCTGGTGTGATTCGATCTATGGGTTGTGGAATACGTGGAAAATGACCCGGTATAGTTTCGTATCTTTCTCCGGATAGGGTCATATGGTGAATGGTAAATATAGTCAACTCTATGGACGGTTCTCTGGCCTAGTCCAGAATTCTCTAGCTTTGTTAGCTGTTGTGTCTAGCAAGGATATTTGTTCAATGATAATAGGTGGAAGTGGAGTAGACTGAAATACTAGTGTGCGTAGGCCAGTGTCTATATCTAATTCTCTTATAGATTCGTTGGGTTGCGGGATTTGTGGATCACAACCGTAGGTTCGTGTTTGTTGTGGGCCAGCTATGGTCATACGTAGAATCAAGTCCTGATCCCTAGTATCCAGTAATCGTATGCTTTCTCAGCTTCTATGTTCAGAATCAACAGTTGTGCGATTTTCTCAAAATACCTCACAGGCGTTCTTGCAACCTGGATTCTTAAGCTGGTATCTATATCTATGAGGGTGTCTCCAGAGTCTGGCTATGGAACTAAAGCATCGCACCCGAATGTTTGTTCTCTTTCAAACCCTTCTACAGTCATGTGGATGTTTTTCTAGGGTAATCTGTAGTTTGGTTGACTTGACCAAAATGCATGTGCCTGGTCGTCTTCTATGTTTAATCCTCTTAACTGAGATCTGACCTGTTGGAAGTCTGCTGTTGTTTGGAAGACCCGGATTCTAAGATTCTGGTCAATATCAGTTATTGCTGTTGTGAGATTGGGTTGAGGCACGATTGGCTCGAAAATGTATTCTCTGGGCTCCCTAGGTCCCGTAATAGTCATACGAAAGCAATAATATAGACAAACTGCAATAAAGTGAACTCTAAGTATATGAAACGTATTTATAGCATATATGACTTCTTTTTGTATTTTCTGATGATTTATATGAATTTAAGAAAGCAGCTATTTAAAATATTTAGAATTTGACAACTAAACTAATAATTTAAAACAAACAAAATAGCCGAGTGTAGCTATTTGTTTGTGCAATTTGTATATCTATTCTAAACAATGAAATAACTAATCTATTTGCAAGATTCTCGATCCTACCTCAGAAGTGAGGAATGAATCATAGTTTCTCAGAAACTTTCAATCCTCACAGCTTCCCTGGCAATATCGAGAATAGAATTTACTGAAATAAAGCGATTAACTACTCTATTTGATATGATTCTAACTAGAACTTTGAAAGCTAGAACCTGGATTCCGCAGAACAGTGGCGAATCCGATGGTATGCGTGATCTTGTCCCCTCAGTATGATCTCTTCGTTCTTTGTGCTCACGTAGATCCAGAAAAGCGTGTAATGCTTGCATCAACAGGAATAGGTGTTGGAACAAGGGACAACCTTCAGAATGCAGACAGAATAGAACGCGGATAGGAGAGGGATAGCGCAAGAGTACAGAGCTTGGCTTATGCAATTCCTAGCGGGATCTATTGCAAATCATGCAACATAATGCGTCCAGAACCTGAAACTATCCTGTTTGAAGAGCAAAACCTGCAACTTTAATGGCTTCCTAAGCTATTCGACTCTAATGGATTAGATAAAACAGCAACACTGTTTGCACAAGTTGGATATGTGGCTTACCAACAGTTGGACAATGCTAACCAAGCATGAAATGAATTATACTATCAATCCTAAGCAAACTAACAGACCAAACCACTGAAAATGAGAAGACTCTAACAAGGAAATGGTGGCCATTTGCCTCAGCACAAGCTATGCATTTATAGGAATTCAATCACCCAAAGATCAAAACCAAACTGAACTCCTAAACAATAAACAAAGGAAAAACACTATTCCAGGGGACCAAAAACATAAATGCATGCTCAAGTCGGCAAGGAAAGCTGGTGAAACGTGATATTTCACGCGAGTCGCGTCAAAAGAGCATTCTGGAAAATGCGTAAAGGACCGCCGCTCTGAGCAGGGTGGCGGTTACAGGACCGCCGTCCTGCAGGGCGGCGGTTTCGTCACTGAAGAGAAAAGGGGCAAGAAAAGAGGGAAAAAGGGGGAAAACAAAGCACGCGGGGGCTAAGCGGGGTATGCGGGATGTTAACGCATATTCGGAGAGCTTTCCTGGATCCCGAACACCTTGCGAAGAGACCTGTATCATCATTGGGGCACTTATTACGCTGTTTCGCAGTACAGTACCTTACAATTTTTGGTACGTACAGAAACCATCATCACCAGGTATGGTTGCCTACTAAGTTTGACTAGTGATTGAGGAAGCCATTTCCTCATAGAGACCTTGCGCATCCTCTTGGCAGAATTCATGATAGTGCACAACAAAATTACCCCCTATTATGCCCAAGTGAATGGAACTGTTAAAGCCTTCAACAAAATCCTAGGAACTATTTTGTCAAAGATTTGTGATGTAGGCTGCAAGGATTGGGATGACTGAGTTATTGCTATACTATGGGCCTATTGAAGATTACCTATAAGTGAGCTAACAAAATTTACACCATTTTAATTGGTAGTTTTGCAAAGAAGCAGTACTACCCTTGGAGTTCGTCTAGTACCATCACTTAACATAGTGTGTGTAGGAGATTTGGATGATTGAGCAACAATAAACCAAAGAATTGATGTAGTGATGGAGCTGGATGAAGAAAGGTTACTCGTGTGTTGGAGTCAAGGAGTGGAGAATACAAGGTAGAAGATTTGGCATGACAAACACATCAAGAACAAGGTGCAAAGAGAAGGACCACATGTCCTTCTCTACGATTCATGCTATGCTAAACACCCAAGAAAATTTCAGGTCAGGTGGTTGGAACTGTACATGATCCATAACATTTTAGATAGCGATGCAAGCGACACGCGCTTGATGGAAAACTGCTACTTGAACACTTCAATGGTAGCAGACTGGAGCTCGACCACTCCTTACTGGGTAACACTTGCAGGAATAAAGGCTCTATGAGCTAACCCAAAAATATCTCCTTAGTTCTTTGTTGTCTTTTGGTTCTGTGTTTTTGCGAATTTTGTTGCTATTTTTGATAAAGGCATGATTTGCACACTCAAGGTGCAAAACTAAGAGCAAGACTTTTGTTCAATTCATTTATTTTTGACTAAATTCAACAGAGCGCGCCCTATATGGTGCATAACCCAAACTAAGCATCTTGCGTGCATGGTGCGCGCACAAAGAAAATAGACATCAAGTACTCAGTGCACTAAATGAAGTGATGCCAAGTGATGCCTCAGAGGCCTAAGTTTTGACAAAGCCCAGAGCCTTGATCATTGCCACGTGTCCGCAATCGGCTCTATAGGACAACGTGAAACAAATTTAAAGCTCTCTGGATGAACACAACACTGATGAATGCCACTTGTCAACAGTCAATCGTATCACGACCAAGTAAGGGAAAAGGGTAACACTTGAAAGCGAAAAGTTTGTTGAACGTGGGGCCACCGATGATTGCCACATGTTTGCCATTGACTCTTAACTTAAAGAGGATAGATTGAGAAAGCACATGGGTCTCCCAAAAGCAATAACACCGATGATTGCCACATGTTTGCAATCGGTGTTCATCATGAGAGGAAGGACTAAAAAAGACACAAGGATCCTTGGGAAGCCGTAGCACCGATGGGTGCCATGTGTATTCAATCGACAACGTTCAAGGATGGAATAACTAAGATGGATTGCCCAAGATCAAGGAGTAAAAGCACGGTGGAAGACCACGTGTGCACAAGGAAGGGGAGGAGAGGTGAAGAAAGCATCAAAAGTTGACTAAGAAGGAAGGGTCTGGAGGCAAGCTGCACTCGCGGAGGAGTGTGCATGACCTCAAAATGCTAACAAGGCAAACATGCATGTTTGGATGCTGATGTTAGAGGAGAGAAAAGCGAGAAAACCAAAAACGACTCTAGTGTAAAATATTTCGGCATAGTTCCGTAGTCGACTTTTCGGACGTGGCAAGCAACTTGCACTAACCAAACACATTAAATACCCCCTCAATGGAGAAAGGCATTCATTGTGCACACTTGAGCTTGAAGAGACTAGAGTTGTGAAGGAGAGAACTAGACAAATCGTGTGAAGGAGACTACCCATACCTTGTGCATTCAAGCTCAGATCAAAGTGAAACCAATACAAGGCGATAAATCAGGGGAAGCATAATTCGTGGAGCTTGGTTTGGAAAAGATGTGGAGGAGATCGCAGGGGAGAAAAATGCAACTTGTTGCGTTTAGGCGAACCAGTCTGCAATTAACGAGTGGTAGAAGCTCGAAGCTTGCATAGCAGAGAATGCCTCTAGTAGCATTAAAATTACAACATAACCTTCAAAAAATGGTAAAAAGGAAGGAGATACAACAGCTGGAACTGAGCTAGCCAAAGGAAAAAGACGTGTGGACGAGATACCTTCGTGCATAGAAGAACCAGAGGAGAGCGCGCCACTAGTGGAAACAATCAGAGGTTGGCATCTTAGAGATGTAGTTTCTAGAGCAATGCATCATGGGAGAGGCCTGGGAGAGCAAGGTTCAGAAGGTGGAGAAGAATGAGGTAAATCACCGAAAAAACTTCTTAATTTATGGAGAAGTGATCTACGTCATCAAGGGCGACAATGGTCAGCACAAACGAGAAGATAGAATTTAAACGTCAAGAAACACCTAGATTTGGAGCTGGAGGATATCGGTGTGTTCGAGTTGTTCGAGCTGCCATACTTTGGCAAGGCCACCTCATTGGTGCAATTTCTACTCTTGTGCCTTCATGATAATTGGTTGCATTTTGTGGGAAGGCTCAAGAAGATTTTAACCAACTTAATACATCGGCTGACTGGGATCTTGAAGGAGAGCGCAAGCGTCCAAAAGGTGCTTGACGACAATGCGGGCAATCGATAACTTGGGCTGCAGGATGAACTACCAAAGGGGAAAATATGCTATGCCCATTTCCAACATCCTAAACCCGTCAATGAGGATAGTTGTGTGCTTGCTCAGTTCAAAACTTTGCCACTTTGGCAGATGGGAGAATGTTAACTGGAAATTTTTGTACCTAGTGCACAAGATCAGCATGCAAAAGGTTAAGTACAACCTGGTGCAGTACATTGTCGATAACATCATCAAAGGCGTGCACGCAAGACACCTTAAGGGAGATCCATTTAGATTCAGCGTGATCCTGATTATGATCGTGTTCGACGAGATCGGTGTGCTTGAAGGGTACGAACCTTGGGTGTTTGAATACCCAGAATAAAATTAGTCCCCCACTGAGTGCTTCGTAAAGTACACCTACCCATGACAAAAAGTCCAACCAACTGTGCACAAAAAAGTGGTATGATGAGTGCGTGAAGGCATTCAGAGAAGAATGGAGAATCCCAAAGCAACTTTTAAGCATATGCATAAGCATGGTGCGTTTTGGTGTGATGCAACATTGCTGCAGCACAGAGTATAAGCTAAAGGCCAACTCCCGTTCTGTCTGGTTTTAGCTACCATATGCATTCTCTGGCGCATACTTCCATACGTCCATAAACCAACTATATGATATCAACTTGGATAGCATGATTCAGACTGATGATGATATACAAACATTGAAGCTGATGTATAAGTACCCAAAGAGGGACGAGGTAGAAGATAATGAAATAGATGATGATTCGCACGAAGTCCATGACACATGCGTCTTCTGGTACAAAAATGCCGCCGGCCAACAAACCAAGCAGGTTATCACTTATGCGTTGAGACCACACGATAAGAAAAGGGTACGCACCCTAGTTGCCCTCCAAACAAAGCAAAGGCGACGCACGAGCATCATGGAACCTTCCAGGATTTAGAGGAAGAGGATGATCAGTCCACAAAGTTGCACCGAAAGTGAGGACCAACAAAACATCATCAAGCGCACAATCTTTTGTGTAACCAGGCCAGTTAAGTACTGTCGAAGGGCATTCAAGCTCGCTTGGTCCCGACGTTGCTAAAAAGGAAAAAGGGTTTGGTTTAATTACAGGAACACCAATAAAGCCGCTGCCCATCCCCCAACTAGTTCCTCCACCTCCATCCAAAATGCCAATAATTCCAGGGATGAGGAGGCCCCTGATGGATATGGGCGTGGAAAGGACCACCTTCACTTTCACTCCTCCAACTTCCCCACCTTCATAGACGTTGTTTGTGATAGGAGAGCCGCATGGTTCCACCACCCATGAAGTAGAAGAAGGTGCGGCTTGGGAGTTCGAAAGTGGACAAGTTCATGGAAGCACACAATGAAGCGCAGAAGGGGAGCGTGAAGCAAAAACATCGCAGTGTAGAGGAAGTGATAAAGGATGCCGCAAACCAAGGAGTAAGGAGCTTGCATTCGGAACAATGAAAGCACGAGGCAACCCCCTCTAGGGAAGAAGAATATAAGGAAAAATAAGTGCATGAGGAGACGTATAAGGACCGTGCGAGGAAGGACCATGCACAAAAGAAGAAGAGAAGTCAGAGGTTAGGCAGAGCCAGAAGAAGAGGGCCGACAAGATTAGGCCATCAACTTAGGAGGGACAAACTTTGAGCTTGAAGATGAAGATGAGGTGAGAGAGTAGGCATGACACGAGGGGGAAACATGTTGTGTTTGAATCCCTGACAAAGACCCCATCAAGACCCCCGTTTCCCACACTATTTGAAGTGTCACAAGTCATGTACTAGAAAGGAAAAGACATGAACAAATTGTTCATGTGGAACTACATGTGTCAATTTTGGAGCCTCGTGGTGGATGTGCAAACATGTGTCCTTCCAAGTTGAGGGACTTGTAGACGAGCCCCATTTTGAAGCATTTGACTAAAAGTTGGAAGGATAGTGAGACCATAAAGACAGTAGGTGACAAGGCCGTCACCTACGTAAACGTGCAATGTTAAAGCGAGGAGCAGGTATCTAATACCTTGATGAAGATGGCAACCGAGGTGGCCTGACAGAACCTCAAGAAGAATTACACGGCGTAGAAGAATTCACATGATCTTTATTTGCTGACCAAGCTGAGAAGGTCGCTGTAGAAAAGGCCAAGGGTTTAGAAGCACCCATGCAAGCTATGTGAGCAAAGATCATGGAGAAGCCGCTCACCTCCAATAAGGTGTTAGCCATGCATGACTCCATGACCCAAATTGAGTTGCTATTGGATGAAGTTTTGGCAAGCGCAAAGCTCAAGGAGTAGGAAGACCACACAAAGGTCTTAAGGAAGAAAATAGAGCCACACGCACGCACACACACGCACACCTTGTGCGCAAAGGACTCTCACTATGTCATACAATGGTGATGTGAAGGTGAAAGGAGCTAAGGAAAACACCAATACTACAGTCAAGAGGGTAGGACCCATGGTTTTAGTGATTTTAAAATAGGATTTAAAATACTTGGCCTTACATTTGATTACTCGAGTGAAATACATGCACCCGAAAACATACTCACCCAATCATATAACTCTATATATTTTAAAATGGAAGGTTGTCAAAATCTCATTTATCTTCGTGACCTCGTGGGATAAACAGTCCACTAGACACTCATTCGATCAAGTTGATGTTAATTCATCTTATATAGATATGCCTGTAGACACACATACATGCTTGAACGCACATCATTTAGTTTAAGTTTTCATTAATTTCCATATCACTGTTTATATTTAGTTATTCACTCGGTAAGCATGTAGATTCACACATATTAATAAAATATTTTGAAGCATGTCAAACACTTACCATGCAAAAACAATGGACCATGTTCGAAGAGGAGAAAGTTTGCTTCAAGTTTGTTAGTGGATAAAGTTTGCAACAAGGGTGTCTAGAAGTTCAAACATACTATTTTAGTTTATTCTTTCTAAAAAGCTCATATACCAAAATTATTAATAACTCCATTTCCTTTGTCATTAATTCTTATGAAATGTCGACCAAAACCTAACAGATCCAAGCTCCACTGTATGACCAAGATATTACGATTTTCAGTTGACATCTCTTAGAAGAGAAAATAACATCTTAGTGATGGTCAAGAAGGCGTAACTAAAAGTTGGAAATAAAACACATTCGCTTCATATGTATGAGCAATCTAGGATCCCTAAGGGGACAATCCATTGGACAGAGAGGGGCACTACAAAGCTAGACTTTATCCCCAACCTTGAAGGTGGAAGGAACGCGATGCTTATCATGGATCTCCTCATACTTAGTGTAATGTCCCCTTTTTTCAAATTAGTTCCAATTGAAGACATCTTGGCATTTTTCTTCCCCTGGCCAAGAAGAAATTGAACAAAGGAAGTCCTTGGGTGTCATTTGTGTTTTCTCTCATTGCTATAAATGCTTTCTTTTTGTATTTTTCCTTCCGATGGAAGGTTAGTTGGGTTGGAGATCTCATAAAGGAAAATTAAAATTAGAAGCAAGCACTTAAAGAGGTTAGTCATGGGGAAAATTCACCCTTATGACTCTTGGCGCCGACTAAAGGGTATAAGAGCATTCGTATAGGCTCATTTGTAAATCACTTTTGGCATCTATACTTTATCACTTTGCACTCTAGGGTTGATTGCTCTATTTCTAACTCCACTAAGGGCAAAAATCCATAGTGTGGCATCCAAGGAGGACGGAAACCTTCCTTGGCAAATTGGAGAACGAAAACTCTCCAAAATTGGTGGTATGAAGGCAAATATTGAATATCCTCTTGCTGGTTTCTATCTAGGGCATCAAGGAGAAGACCTATCAAGAGTTTTTGCATTGTTTGGAGGCCCTTTCCTAGGGAGCAACTAGGGTTGGAGTGAAGTTGGGTGCCTTATAGGGCACGAAACTCAATTATTATTTGATATTCAGATTAGTCATAATTTTTGTTGACAAAAGAAATGAGTATTAAAAATACCTCTATGTTAATAATAATATTTAGTTGCCCCCAAAATTGAGAATTGACTGGGTCGAACTTAAAATATTATTAATTATTTTATTTTAGAAAATGGGACATTAAAGTTTCCACGGGGAAGCATTTTAGAGGTAAAACACCAATCCGAAATGCCATCAAAACACCCTTGCAATCTGGGCATTTGCCAAAAACATTTTGGAAATGACATTGTTGTTTCCGGCATGTGGCTGGATGTTTCCAGCGGTGTTTTCATTTGAAAAAAATTCAAAAAACTTCAAAAATAAAAATAAAATGTGACATTAAAATAACCTATCCTTAACACACACCCTAATCATAGTCAAACACTAAACGAAAGCACATTGAATGTTTTGAAATGTTGTGAATGCTATATTTTTCAAGTGTTATCTTTTATGGACTAAAAAATGAGTATTATGCTTTTTTAATATACTTATATTTTTTAATAATTTATTCTATCGACCTTTTCTTGCCATTTCATTTTGAAGCTGATTTTGGAAAATCAGCGTGTAATGACCCTTTTGGGAACAAAACTGAAAAATAAGGTAATTAGCTCAAAACCAAAGATCTCCAAATCTGATTTTAGAAACCAGCCAACTGAAAGTAATCTGATTTCTGCAATATTCTAGGGCAACAAACTATTTGTGGAATTCAATTCCACTTTTGAGCCTTAAAAACCCTTCAACTAACTCCACTTGAATTTCTAAAATTATTTTATAACCTCAATCAGTCATGTAATGCAAGAAATCTTATTTTTAATGCCCTAGATATGAAGATATGAATTTCATAAAACCCTTGTCTGCAGCGTATCTTTAAAAATTCATAACTCAACATAGAAAGCACCAAAAATCATGAAACTTGAGTTATTGGCCTTATGAAATATAGAGAATAAGATGATAATTTCAGATTTGCCAAAATATCACAGCACATACCAGAACACCACTCCAATATAGGTCGCCCCTCTTGAAATTAAATATAATTTGCACCAACAATTGATAAAATGGAAGATTTCACCTTTATAAATCATAGGGAGCTCAACCATGCAAAGAAATCACATAGAAACCAACAATATCCTTGAAAACATACCTCTAAGCAAGTCGCTTAGGGAAGAAATATGTTATAACCAACAATGAGATCAACACAAATGAGATAATGTGGGTTTTTGTCCATGCTACCCTCTCCTAAAGGGTTTTTCGTCTTTGGGAGGTATTCGATTCAAGGGTTTTCGTCCTTGAATGAGGTGGAGAAAGGGCTTCAACAAGCAAGCTTCACTAATAAGATAGATTCACCAAAAGCATGCCTACAAATGACTAAGCGAGCTCCTTACATGGACATAAGGGGTGCTTATTACAATGCAATCCAGAAAGGCCGACCCCTTAAGGAAGGATCTTCTAAAGTTCATTAAGTATTAGGCCTATATGCCACAAATACTTATTTTATTTCCTAATTACATAGCCATCTATTGGATCGCTAATCGCCCAATAGGAATGCATAAATATATAAATGAGATAACTAATAATTATGCAACTACGAAGCTCAAATCTTCCCCTTGCTTTCTCCTTAAACCCACAGGGAGAAAATGGGTTAAGGTCTTCAATTGGTGTTATCTTTTATGGACTAAAAATGAGTATCATGCTTTTTTTAATTATATTTTTTAGTAATTTATTCTATAGACCTTTTCTTGCCATTTCATTTTGAAGCAATTTTGGAAAATCAACATTATCATGATTCGGATCCGTTTTCATTTCTTGGATATAATTAGAGAAAACAAAAACATTAGTAACTTTCTAAATTAAGGATATTAGATGTAGACAGAAGTTGTGTAATCTATTCGATGTCAAAAAAAGATTCATAATCATAATGATATATATCTTTGATATTGAATCATATCTAGGGTCAAAAGTACAAAGTATATTAAAAGAAAACACTAAAATGCAAGTCTCTGAGACGAGTACCAATGTCCAAGACACATCTTTGGTGTTAGGTGACGAGTCTCCATGCAACACCATGGATGGTTAACTTCAAATTCTAAGAAATACATCACTCCTCAATGCTATTGTACAAAGTCAAGCCCTTTTGAAATTCGAAGCCCTTGTGATTTTGTGCCATTATAGTTATGTGATGTTTTGTTTGGGAAATCTTATCTCATCTCCTTAGATGCCGTGATATTTGAGGCAAATCTATGAGGCGTTGTCATAGAGGTTGGTGAAGATAGATACTGCATGCAAGAAGTAGTTCCTAAGATTTCATTCATCACCACTAAGCAATGCAAACAACTGCTTAGCCACAACAAGAAATTTGAAGTCTTGATGGTTAGAATTGAAAAAGAAAAGAATATCCTTGTCATACAAGTTAGTGAACCTACCCCTTTGGTAGACCAAATGTCGATGAATCAAATATGAGAGCCATACAAGGATCTCTTTCACTCTCCAAACCATAGCTCTATTGCATTTTTAGTGATGCATACCATTGATCTGATTTTCTACCCTTGCCAATGCCTCATTGAGTCACTCTATAGATGTTCATTCTTTATCTTCATTCATGTAGATAAAGAAATTAAGCGGTAGATTTAGGAGTTAGTGAATAAAGGACACATTAGGCCTAACTTATCACCTTAAAGCAATCTCATCATGCTTGTGCCAAGAAGGATGGCACATGGAGTTTGTGCATTGACTACAAAGCATTGAACAAGATCACGATGAAAAATTGATATACACTTATGAGGATAGATGACCTTTTAGACCAACTTTGAGCTACGATGTTATTTTCTAAGATCCACGATTCAAGCTATCATTAGATTCTCAATGAACTTGGACAATCTATGGAAAATTGTATTTAAAGCAAGGCTTGTTTGATTGGTTGGTGATATCCTTTTGCTTAACCAATATGCCCATACTAAATTCATGAGAATGGCAAATGACAACCCATGCCCCATAACAAATATGTTTGTTTTCGTCTACTGGATGACATATTCACCTTCATTAAGATGCGAAGAACACCTAAACTGTACTCAACAGGTTCTCCACACTCTGTGGAAGTACAAGCTATATCCCAACTTATAGAAGTGTTCTATTGCCATTATGCAATGTCCCTTTCTAGGACAAAAACCAAAAATAAGGGTTTGGTCACAAACCCCGAGAATCAAATCTGAAAATATACCAACTCCAACAAATAAAAAATAATTTGATTTTAGGACAAAAGTTCCAACAATAATATAAACCCTAGCAGTGAACTGTAAATAGGCTTAAATGCACCATAAAATCATGCACAGCATAGCTGAAAACACTTCTAAATAATTATATCATGTACGGCAACACTTATCCATTCGGTTTGCAATAAACAAATGGAGAAAACCCAAGATAACACACTGCTGTAATTAAATTTGGAACAACAGTAGGACAGCCACAAACCAAGGCTGAAAATGATAGATATACTCCACCAAAAATCACAAAAACATAGATTCCGGCCTTATAAATTATGCCGAATCAGAATATCACATAAAATCTGAATTTCGTGACCTAGAAGGCACCCAAATGCTATCAAACCCTAGTCGCTCCAACTAGGAAGAGCTCAACAATGCATGCAAACCCTTATAGATGTCTTCTTTGATCTTCTAATGTCCAAATCTGCAAGAAGTCTTCAAGTTGTCTTTACTTCACCAAAAAATGGAGGGTTTTTCATCCTCCAACCAGCCACAGGGAAGATTTTCTTCTTCCTTGGAAAAGCCACACAATTGAATTTTCACCCAAAAGTGGAATGACAATGAGCAGTCAACCCAAAGATCAAGTGTAGAGAAAATGCGCCAAGATAGATGATGAAAATGAAGTCTTTGATCTCCTTTTATATCCCTCCTTTGGCGCCAAAAGCCAAAATAGAAGGACCGACCTCATAAAGCTTCTTTGGGGTTTGTAATTTGTTTTTAAAACTCTTCCAACCCAACCTACCTGCCTAAATAAAGAAAACACTAGAGAAAACATTAAAATTTATTAAAGGAAAAATGAATTGGGAATGCAATTCCTTCCCTAGCTCATTGAAGTTTATTGCCATGGAAAGGAGATTGCAGTAAGTCCTTAATTAGGCTCTCATGTCGAAATGGGGGACATTACAGCCATCCTTTCCCAAAATTGCTTGTCCCCAAGCAATTGCAAACTTGTCTGCTCCAATAATCTAGATCCTGTACCTGTCAAATGAAAGAGCTCTTGCTGACACAAGTTTATATGCCTAGATACCATCATACCCAAACAACTGAATCCTGTAGTTGGCAAGGGAAACAACTTCCACCCACAATGATCACAAAGTCTACTTATTCCATCGCCCATACCTATATGCCCTCCCTCAATGGAACCTTCTATTCGGAACATGATGACATTTTTCAACACACTTTGCATATAGACTGAAAATAAGTCATAACAGTAATAAATCACCTGGGATTCCATCCGATTCAACACTAGGATGGCTAGGAGTGTCCTCACTAGTGGAGCTTCACCACTATCAACACCATGCAAGGAAACCTTCTTAATTTGTACTTGGATACAGTTGTTCGTGACTGAAAATATTGTGACCAGCAGTATAAAAATGATGCAAATATGACAAACCCATGTAAGCTTCAATAATATGATTGATGTAAAGGTATTAGGTACCCATACAAGGACTGCAAACTCACTATCTTCATCTGAAAACACATCAACAATGATGGTAGATCGCAAACCTTTTAACCTCATGGTGAGAGACTCATTTCCAGTTTTCAAAAGAGTAGATAAGGAGCTAGCATTGATGTGGACAGCGAGTGAAACAAAAATACAACAGTTGTAATAATGATTACCTTTGCTCCCAAAAGAAATTTGTCTCGGATCAGAATTTATGAGTGCTTGTATGCAAGTATAACAGCCATACTTTGCCCAAAATTTCGTTCCAAACAATCCCAAATAGGTTGGAACATTGGCCTTAATTGTTCTCCATGAGTGAATCCTCTTATACACAATTTCGAATGAAAGGAATGTCTTCAAACCTGCCCTTCTATTGCTGTCCCAAGAAGATATGCAAAACCCAACAAATAAAATTGGGAAAAACATCTCATCACGGTTGTAGCATTGCATTTCATTACTCAGATTCAGAATCGTAGTGGCCAACAAACATCTTGTGAAAGTTATTCTTACCTTGACCTTGTTGCTAGAAGAAGGGCACCCCTTCCTTGTGATTGAAATCCATTTGGTGGCTGCAAAAAGAATATGAAACTAGCTGAATATGTTGGTCATAACAGCCACAAGATTTAAGAACTTCCACAATGATTTGTGTTTCATGATTCATATTTTCCAAGCTCCTCTCAATCGTGTTACAAGGATGACTTATACCGCAAAACTCCCATTGAATCCGTGTCTCATTAGGCATTCTTGCTAGGCATGTTTTAGAGAACCAATCCCAAACAATGGCATGGCACATTACTTCACCTTGGTTTATGAAAACTGAATTGTTGCATACCTTGTAGCAAGCTGAATTTATCTCCCATGAAGTTGAATTTGTATGTTCATTGGATGCATTATCCATAACCTTCACATACATCCCAAAATGGCAATCTTTAAAGTAACTTGAGTACCATAAAACCGCAGCCAGTTGATTCATGTAATTTTGAAAATAAAACCTAGCTTGCTTAACTTTCATCTTTTCATACATTTCAACACGCTATTCAAGACAAGAAATATATTGCAGCGACATAGGGGGAGTTAACAAATATGAAATCTGATCATACCTTGGGCTGCCCTCAACATGTTCACCTTCCCTTGCCGGATGAGGAATGATTGAGATATCCTCTACACTTCCGACCTTGTGACTCAAAATTTCTGAATTAGGATCAGCCTTCTCCTTCACCTTAGATTCAACAAATGAAGCTCTTTCCGCCTTGGCTTCAACAATATTTTGTTGGTACTCGCATGGGACATCTTCATGGTCCTTGCCAAAGTCATGTACACCATCAATTTGCCTCTTATTGACTGTTATGAAAATTCCAGCAAGTTGTTCATTATCATAACTATGCAAATCGAATTCTTCTTTCCTTGACCCCATCTTTGGAATGCTCGGAAGATGGATATAGGCTTCTTGGAAAAGATTATTTTTCCCTTTAGGACCCTTCATCCTCTCATCTTTGTTAGAATAATTCTCATGATGATCAAACCCTTGCAAATACATAGTGTGAGGGTGATGCAATAAATTAAATTGCTTACCATTTGTTGCTGATATGTAAATTCCAGCAGACTGAAAACCCTCATGAGTATCAGGTGAGTCCTCCTTTTGAAGGGCATGCCTCTCTATTGGGTCATCCCGAATCTTACTCTCAATAACCTCGTATAGATCTGATTTTCCTTCACCAACTTGCCGCCACATGCAATCATTGGAAACCAAAAAAAATTATTTATTGTCAAAGAATCTTTACCTTCACGCTGCATATTAGTCTTCTCTTGTTCTTGTTCTTTGATTTCTTCTTCTTGCTCCGCCAATGCAATTTGGAAGCTCTTCTCCTCTTCCTTTCTCCCGGCATGTTGAAAACCCTTATGTGGTGCCTGAGACCTTGGTCCATGCCTAGCTCTTCCTTTGTTCACTCTTATGAACTCGGCAAGTGAAATTGTCTCCCGTATCTCTCTTGGAAGAGCCATATACTCTTCATAGCTTGTGGCAATGCTTTGCCCCATAGAGGGTCTTGCTCCCACATCCGGAATAGCTTCTTCCGTTGGAAGAAAAGTAGGCTTTGTGGTTGATCCGTGGGCTGATCCCAAAGGTCGTTGTGCGTTATTAGCTCCGGATGAGCTACCATCTCCCTTATGAACCCTAGGTTCATTAATCCTCTGAAGTGATAGGGATAGAAAATCCATGGTATCTGCCAATCCCTCTTGTCCCGCAATAAACTTATCAATCTTGGCTTCCTGAGGATCTTGGTTAGCCATATTATCCTCCTCTCTTGGCTGGTCTGCTTTGTTTCTCCTTTAATAGTTCTGTGAAAACCCTAGGATGGGAAGATCAGAGCTCTGATACCACTGTAATGTCCCTTTCTAGGACAAAAACCAAAAATAAGGGTTTGGCCACAAACCCCGAGAACCAGTTATGAAAATATACCAACACCAACAAATGAAAATAATCTGATTTTATGGCAGCAGTTCCAACAATAATATAAACCCTAGCAGCGAACTGTAAAGGGGCTTAAATGCACCATAAAACCATGCACAATAGCTGAAAACACTTCTAAATAATTATTTCATGTAGGACAACACTTATCCATTCAATTTGCAATAAACAAATGTAGAAAAACCAAGATAACACACTGCTGTAATTAAATTTGGAACAGTAGTAGGACAGCCACAAACCAAGGTTGAAAATGATAGATATACTCCAACAAAAATCACAAAAACATAGATTCTGGCATTATAAATTATGCCAAATTAGAATATCACATAAAATCTGAATTTTGTGCCCTAGAAGGCACCCAAATGCTGTCAAACCCTAGTCGCTCCAACTAGGAAGAGCTCAACAATGCATGCAAACCCTTGTAGGTGTCTTCTTTGATCTTCTAATGTCCAAATTTCCTACAGGTCTTCAAATTGTCTTCATTTTATCGAAGTATGGAGGGTTTTCGTTCTCCAACCAGCCACAAGGAAGGTTTTTGTTTTCCTTGGAAAAGCCACACAATTAAATTTTCGCCCAAAAGTGGAATGACAATGAGCAATCAGCCCAAAGATCAAGTGTAGAGTAAATGCGTCAAGATTCATGATCAAAATGAAGTCTTTGATCTCCTTTTATATCCCTACTTTGGCGCCAAAAGACAAAATAGAAGGACCGACCTCATAAAGCTTCTTTGGGGTTTTTAATTTGTTTTTAAAACTCTTTTAACCCAACCGACCTGCCTAAATAAAGAAAACACTAGAGAAAACATTAAAAAGTAGTGAAAGAAAAATGAATTGGGAATGCAATTCCTTCCCTAGCTCATTGAACTTTATTGCCACGGAAAGGGGATGGCAATAAGTCCTTAACTAGGCTCTCAAGTCGAAAAAGGGGACATTAAAAAGTAGATGCAATACTAGGGGTATATGGTTGACGAACATGGAGTACTTGTTTATCCAATAAATATTTATGCTATTCAAGAATGACCTACACCAAATAAGCTTGTAGAACTTCACAATTTATAGGGAATAAATTGTTTTATAAGAAGTTTGTACTTAGTTTTTTCACATCTTGTGCCCTTTGAGTCAAATTTGCAAAGGTGGAGCTAAGGTAACATTCACAAAGACATCTGCACAACAAAATGTGTGAGTTGAAGTGTAGGCTCTATTTCATACCAATGCTTTCCTTTCCATTTTTGCAAAACCCATTTGAGATAGAAAACGATGTTTTGCATGTGCACTTGAGTGATGATTCAATTTGGGCATCCTATATTCCACCACAATGAAACATTCATTTCCATGGTGAGGATATATCCCATATATGACCGAGTGCTTTATGCCATCATCTATGCACAAAAACCATGGAAGTAGTACATAGCTGGAAAAGAAACAACTATAAACAATTGCTGTTCTTGTAGACTCGTAACAAATTGCAACAAGAGCGGCATCTAAATGTCCAATATCCCTGTAAACACTTATACTGAAATTGAAGCATAAGAAAGGATGTGCCATTCTAGTAGCTGATAGTTTAAAATTTTGAATAGGCCTTCATTCAAAGATCTCTTTGTGATTGATACATGTTGACATGAGACCAACACTTGGCCATAATTGTATCACATAAATTTAGACTTTGAAAAAATCTATCAAAGATTGAGCCTTGGCAAGTTAAGTTTATGTCATTACTTGTGAAATGGACTATTGTATTGCTTGGAAAACTTGTGTCATCCGAAGCCTAGCATGAAAAGTTGATATAATAACCAACTTTGAGCAAGTTTACAAGTCATTTTGGTGTTGAAAAGACTATTCACGTTAAGAAAGTATTTCTCTTGGCCACATCTTAGATCTGATGTTACAAATATATCTGTTCTAATCCTGCATGTGCCGTATCCAAGCCAATCAACGAAACACAAGGATTGTATTCTCCTTTGCGAGTACGAAATAGAGTTTGAAAGCGAATGTTTATAGATTTACTATCAAGTTTTCCTACAACCAAGCATGGTAATGATATTGTTTTGTAGTAGATAGATTTCTAAGATGGAATCTCTTGCACGTTGTGAAAAGCCTATTTCAGCTCAAGTTACAAGCAACCTATTCTTTTGAAATGTATCGGTTCATTTTGGACTTTCATCAATCAATGTATCGGAGAGATATCGGGTTCTTGCGTACTTATTGGAAATCAATTTGTTCAATAATTGAGACAAAGCTACCAAATTCTTCTACATTCAATCCTTAGATTGATGGATACACTGAAGTGTTGATTAGGATGATTGTACACCTCAAAATGTACAATCCCAAGCATAATGAAACTTGGAGTAGAAGTTTACAACAGGGATATTCACAACCTTGTACAAGAGGACCCTTTTCAAGTGTGTTTGGATTTCATACCTCGGTTACTAATTGGTGTAGCTCATCTATTCTGCCAACAACAAAAGCGTCTTCAATCTGAAAAGAAGTTGACAAAGTAACCAAGTTCATGGAACACATTCTATGGATTTAGCTACAGGCGGAAACAATCCTGTAGAAGACCAATGCTAATCATAAGCAACTTCATGATCAGCTCTGAATATTGCATGACTTCAAGATTGGTGATCAAATGTGGATTGTTTTGTAGAAGAAAAGAATTAGACGACCCTATCAAAAAATTAGATAACACACATTATTGCCAACACGTCTCAATTAGACAAATTCGGGACCACATTCCTTTGAGTGATTCTCATTCGCACGGTGCCGAGGAGGTGTGTAGAGGACAAACTACAACTTAGTTATGCCAAAAAGATCACTCAAGTTGCATATTGTAGGACATACAATGGAATCTAATAACAAGATGTAGAATAACCATTATGTTTACTGGTGTTTTGTACACACCAAAAGAAAACATTACAAAAAGGGGAAAAGGCGTTTTACTTCTTTCACCCCACATGTTTTAGAACCTTGCTGGAAATTTGGTTCAAGGTATGGAATACTCTGCACGTATAACTTCAATTGTGAGACTATATGGCCAAGTGTTAACCTGTGGAGGGACCAATGTATCTAGGCAAACGGCCTATTAGATTTTGGGTTGTGGATCTGAATTATCTTGATTTGTATGAAGCTTAGCTTACTGGTATCTACAATGGTTCTAAGGTGATTTGGATCTCATCAAAACACTTAAAAAAGGGAGAATGGGAGGGTAAAAAAGAATACTAGGCTCTCTCTCAATTTCTCAAACATAGCAACACCATGATCTCAATCAAATCACATATAAAACCAGAGAAAACTAAGAATAACATTGCCTCATCTCTGCATAAACTCTAGGCAATCAGTCAGAGGAAAGAAGACACAAAGAATCACAACCCTGCATAAACCCAAGTAAATAACTGTTGTGCATTCACCAAGATCATTACAGAGGTTAGTTACCATAGCATTGGCTAAAGCTAACCAGGTTCAACACAAAAACAAAGCAATTATCCATGAGCAAACATCTCTAAACCATCTAATAACCATGATTGCATAGCACATCTCAGAAATCAAATGTATGAAGCATCAACTCATAAAAATGAGGCTAGCTTGGCTCAATCTCTTACTCTACAGACATAACTTAAACTAGAAGTGCAAATTTTACTTAATAGTTGAAAGAGGTTTGTCATCTAGGAGTAAAACCATAAATTCTCAATTGGAAACAATTAGGTAGCCCACAACACAAATATGAAACTCCAAAATTCTTCTTTTCAATTGAATTCAAACCCAAAGACTACTGGACCTAACTCCATTAATTTTACAATAAGCTCTTGATATATTTATAGAGTAATGGGCACTGCCACATCCTCTGTATGCCTTTTGGAGCCTCCAAGCAAGAAAATTAATCTAAAAAACGGGAAAAACTAAAATCAAACCAAAACTACAGCTGAAATAAGATATTCTGGGAACATGCTCCCATGAATTATAATGATTCCTCCCAAAACAGGCAGGTATTTGTTTGAGAGATACTCAAGGTTATCCCATGAGGTCAGGAGAATGGATGAAATTTGAGTTGCTGCTTGTCTTATCAGATAATGATTGTCAATGTAACAACTAAACTTTCATCCACAACTTGTTTAACTCCTCCTTTGTGTTTTAATGGGGTCAAGGATGGAGTATACGACCAGAAGGCATCTTTATGAGTGCACGGATTATCCTAAAAGCATCTAAGAATGATTTAGGCGCCATTAGAGTCATAAAAGTGAGCAAAATATGCCAAAAACCCTGTCATGAAAATATCCCAGATCTCTTCACCCTTCTTTCTCAAACTTATCTCAGTGTGTAGCCCTCCCCAAGACTTTTCTAATGGTGCCTGTTACCGTATTTTTTACACAAAGGATTGCCAAAATTAGCAAGTGGCTAGCTATTTTTGGAAAAGTGACTATTTCTGGAAGATTGGATATTTTTAGCATTTGCTAAAAATAGCGTGTGCTAAAAAAATAAATTGGCATGGGTGGAGAAGACTGACTATTTTTAGCGTTTGCTAAGAATAACGAATGCCTAAAATAGCACTTGGCTAAAGATAGTTTTCTTTTGCTAAAATTAGCAAAAGCTGCTCCAAAGGGGAGTAAAATTAGCATGCTTTATTAATTAAAGCCAACTGCTGTTTCAGTTAAGTTTGGAAGAAGAAAATAAATAAATATTAAAAGAGACTGCAGTCTGCCCATGCACAGCAGTTCATATAAGAATTAAATATAAAATAAAAGAAAAGCAGTCCCAATCAAAGAAGTCCACCGTAGAAATGGGAAAAGACAAAAGGACAAAAAACAAGTGCAAATAAGACAGCACAAGAGGACAAAACAATAAAAGTAAAACAGTATGCCCTATTTTCAACACAGGTTAGTTGGAAGGGCAGTTAACTATTTTAGATACCTTTGCATGCCTTAATCAATACACTCAGCAGGGGTAAATTAATTTTGACTTGTTTTTAGACACACTTGCATGCTTCCAAAGGGTGTCAAAGGGTGGATAAAATATTTATTTTATTTTTGCATGCACAGTTTGACGCAGCAGTCAGGAAAGGAGAAGTTTTGGGGTATTAAAATATCCAATTAATTGCAGCAGACTCTAATTTCCATGCAGCAGGTCAGAGGGGCAGTTTTAGTTGTCTTTCAACACACTTGCATGCCCTTCTTCAACACAGCAGGGTCTGATTTAAATCACAGTAGGGTAATAAATATTTTCTTTATTATTCCCAAGCAGTTGCATGCTTCAGGGAGTCAAAGAGGGTGATTATTCTATCAATAGAAGTGTTGCACGCACAAAATTCGAGGCAGGTACAGAGGGCAGCAGTCTTTAAAGGCTTTATTCTTGTAAAGAAAAATACATACACACTCTTCCAGTTGTTTTACTCTGGCAATCCTAGCTTGTACTTGCATATCTGAGTAGAAAAACTCCATTTTGCCTTCTCATATTGCTGGTTTTATGAGTATTCCTTGTGTTTATTAGGGTATTGTATTGCTTTGTTGTGAAATTTCTTTCCTACATTGTTGTACCTTGACTAAACCTTTGAATTATTTTGCAAATTAGCCTAGAGTTGTGCATGTGTGTGGATCTCTATATTTTTCTATATGTAGTAGTACGTGTGTGTGTCAAATCATTGGTGTATCACCTCAATTTTATATTTCCCACATTCCTTCTCCCTTTTCCTTGTCAATTTTTAGTTTTTTAAGGTGATTCACAGGGGAACCAGCCCACTCTGGAGATTCACCTCAGTTATAGGTTCCCACAATCTTGAGGTGTTCCAATTTTGTCAACAAAAGAGAGTGCTCATAATTCTCTAATCAGGGTGCACTTTTGGGTGACAACAGTACCATTTTTCAGGTCATTTGGAGCATCCTGTCAAAAGATATGAGCGAAAAATCAGGCCTGAGTTGTGCCTTTGTTTTAATTCAGTCTATTAAAAACACTTAGCCGACTAATCCTTTCAAGTATGCCTTGTAAAGCTGAACCAGCCTTTAATTAAACTCCTCCACTTAGCTCTTTTGACTCTGACTATCTTTCCACATGTCTCTACCTTTATTAAAAGACACCTAAGCTTTATTTGGTGGTTGGGCCAATGATTAAATTCCACGTTTCTTGCTTGACTGTTGTCTTCCTTTGAAGTTGTAGCCTTTGCCGAGATATGCCACATGGAGACCATTGGTCTCACTGCTATTCACAAGTTACTTGAGCTTTAAACCTTTGGCAATCGACACTGGTTTGTACTAGGAGCCACTGATTTATGACATGTGTAAAGCATCGACTTTACCGCATGCTGCAAGCCTTCAAGTTTTGCTTGGTCTTCGTACAAGGGAGGCGACGATGGACGACACGTGGCCTCCATTGGTGCCACTGTTCTTTGTAGGGTCTCCAAATTTGGGCCTAAGACTTCCTGTATGTTGGGTGCAACGATCAATGCCACTTGGCAATCATTTGTGCCCTCCGTCTTTAGGTAGCTTGACTATTGTATATTGTGGCCACCGATCGGTGCCATTTGATAGGCCTCGATGCATTGCCCCTCTTCTTGGCTTTCTCCTCGTGTCACTTGTCGCCCGTTGACATCCTTGTATGTTTCAATACTGTGAAACTTTTAAATCACCCCAAAATTTTGTGGCAAACTGATGAAGGACGCGTGTCCACCTTGCCGGTTGGGTTACATCGGCGAGCACGTGTACCTGCCACAAAGTTGAGTGAGTTAGATTAAATTTGACAGTTTTAACTTACTAGAAAAATGTAAAATAGAGTACCAACTGAAAGTTTCAGGCCCTTTTTCACTCCAAAAAATGTCTCAAGTCTTGGATTTAGCTCTGTTTTAATCCTGCACAAATGTTTAACTGTAGAACCAACCATGAAAGCATCTGTTAAAGACATAAAATCATGATTAAATCAAAAGCAAACCCACTTAAACTGTGAAATTACTTCGAAAGCATTTTTAAAGCCAGAATTAAACTTTTGGAGGTATGAGAAAATTGTAAAACTGTTTAACTCTGTCATTATCATGGTTTAATCTGAATGCAAAACCAAAGACTTTCAATCACGTCCAATAGCCTATAAAACACAATTTTATCACCGATGAATAAAGGGGGGTCTACATTTCTTGTCAAAAGAGTAACGGGGGTGTGCTGGTCACAACACATTACACATACAAATGCATGAGAATCTGAGATTAGCACAATGGAAAGGATAGGGTAAAGTACATATGCTTACAATGCAAAATAAAATTTACAATGAGGATCCTCATGATCATCAGGGGATTACACTTCCTATCCGATCTGTCCAGACTTTGAGGGGCTAGAAAGGCTGATAATGAGGAAACCCATGATTAGAAGGGGTAACACATCCAATATGATTTTGCTAATTTGGGAGCTGTCCATTTGATGCTAGATACTTGGTGAGTGCTATCCTTCGTGGACGGTCTATCTTTTCTAATGATGATCATCCCCTTAGGTTTGAATGGGTTACAATATATCATTATAAGAAAGCAATTACAACAGAGAACACTTACAAGAAATGGTTTATCTTTTTCCGAAGTGACGATTGGCCTCCTTGCAGGTTTAACAGTTGGACTTCTAGGTTACACTATGATGATCGGTGCTTTGACATTGCATGCACATGGAGAGTACCACATGGTGTGCTCCGTGACAACATGATTTTGAGATGTGGATGCTGAGTTTTGAAGGCCCTGCATAGCTGCGAAGTGCTGCGAGGTGAGGTGCAGTACTGCGAAAAGCTATGAGGTTTTGTGTGGTGTGCATGCTATTGTGAGGTGCAGTGTGCAACTGTTTCCTGGGGCTGCACACAAGGTGCATCATGAAGGAGATTCTGTGAGTCGTGATGGAACTGCAAGGTGCTGCAAAGTACTGTGATGCCATGTGCATGGTGCAAGATGCTACAAGGATGCTAGAAACTCTGCGGACGCCAGAAAGTGTTGAACGTTCTATGTAGAGCTTGAGTGCTGTGCAAAATGCCTCTTGGCATTGCAGAAGCATGTAACAAAGCGCAAAAGTTGCACGGGTGGTGCACAGTACACACTAATGTAGTAATGCACAAGTTGTACAGGGGGCATGTAAACATGCACGGAATTGTATGATATGCACAATGTTCTCTTAGTGCTTTGCTTCAACATGGTGTGTTCCAATCAAGATGAGCGGTGCCTACGAGAAATCATAAATATGCTAGGGTGATGATGTGGAGTTTGGTGAAGATCTACCTATGTATAAGTCTATGGTGTCCTTTGCTACGTTGGGTGTGCCATTCTAGTGGAGCTTAGAACAAGCAAAGTTGATTGTGATGTCACTAATCCGGGCTGAGCCATTTAGATGGTGTGAATAAATTTGGTGCATGACGCAATACTGCTCATGTTGCATGGATTTCGTAGATGTTGCGAGCTGCTATGAGACACTGTTTCATGGAGCACAATAAACAAGAGCCCTGCAAGAGATGAAAATGCACAACAAACCAACAATACAAAAGAAAGGCAAGAAGATGCAATAAAATTGAGCTAGGGCAAAGAATAGCCACAAAATACAACTTTTATTGTTTCCAAGTGATGCAAAATCGATTACAATGGTGGAAGAGGCAAGTATCCACATGAAAAAAACTAGATCTGAGGCCTGTAACTCAAAATGCAAAGGCACTACTCTGAATAATACTCTTGCAAACCAAGAGAGTCCAACCTTTTACAATGAGCAATGCTCAACTATAGAAGGAGAGAAGAGAAAGAGAAAGAGAGGGAAACTCGGATTCAAACTTCCAACCACCAACAACAAGTAATAAATGCCCGCAAATGCGCCTGCGGCACTGTTAGATCTGCCTCCCCACGTTTGTTTTGCTTGTGGAGAAGAAGGGAGACCAAATCTGAAGAAATCTGGGTGGTTGAGTCGACTGGATGTGTGCATTAATGGCCCGACTGACGTTTCCCTGTTTTCGGCCTACCAAATCCCGCCAAAATCTGATTTTGAATAACCTAGAGTGTAGCTCATGTCAACAACTTTCAATCAAGCCTAGACCAACAAGAATTCGAGCTTTGCAGCAAAAGTTATGATGATCAAAAGATCTGCAATACAAGCTGAACACGTAAGACACGTGGCATGCTTTGATCGGCTGAACGATTCGGCTGACTGTTTTTCTGTTGTTTTTTCTGCCATGTGTCAGGCGCTCATTTGATGTGAGGATTCGGTGCACAACTGGCATGTTTTGATAGGTTGCGTGTTATACACTTCATCTAACAAGTTCCATGTGGCACTGCATGACTATCATGGAGGATTGCACTTGGCGCGTGTACAAGAGCAAGAGCGTGAGAAAGAAGAATGCAGAAGTTTGTGAGTGTGCGCAGGGAGTGGGATGAAAAGGTGCATATCTGTCAAAGTGTGAAGTAAAGTAGGTGTATATCTGACAAAGGAGTATGGAAACATGCAGCGGCAGAAGAAGGAGAGTGTAAGACAAGGATGTGCAAAAGAAATTACATAGGGGAGTGCGCGATGCAGAAGAGGAATGATTGTGGGTAAAGAAGTGCATGATACTCAAGTAGAAGGAGGATGTGTGCACAGGAAGAGCATGCCAAGGACTTAGCCAAAATGGAAGACAAGTCCACAGATGTGCATGAAGGGTTGCAAACTATTGGAATGAAGGCGGATGCGCATAGGATTTGCAATCGCGAAAGGGAATGAAAGGAGATAGCAAAAGATAAAAGGAAGTGGAAAGCGTGAAAGCATGTGCGGGGAAAATGAAGTATAGGAGAAAGCACAAGGAAGAATCAAGAAGGGCGCGCAAAGAGCTGCAGCCAAGCAAATATGCCAAGGAAAGAATCCAGAGGTGCGCATCAACCTGAAAACTTGAACTCAGAGATAGGATGGAATTGCAAGTTGTCAAAATAACCAGTGTGGTTATTTTAGACAACAGTTTGGTGACTTTCTTGGCCATCTGCCTACTAGATGAAGGAGATCAGTGGCCTTAGAAGCATCCATTGGGCATGGAGTCTACCTGAAAACATGAATTTTTGATCTGTAACTTAAAGAACACCCTTGAAGTCACTTGAAAACATTGTCTGAACTCTATATAAAACTGTTGCTCTCATATGAAGATGTTCTGATTTGGATTTTATGAGAGTGGAAAACTGTTGAATACTGCCTAAACTGTTGGAAGATGCCAAACTGAACTGCCATCTTGGAAGCGACAAATGATGCATGCAATAGAAGCACACGAGAGGAAAGAACTATATACAAATAAAACAATGTGTGCAAGCACACTTGGAGGAATTGAAACTACTCTAATATGTACAATGATGCAAGAAGGACTTAATGGAAATGTTTGAGATAAATCCCATTGACTGGGATTGATAGTGCATCTCCATCAAGATGAGACAACTCAAAAGAGTTAGCCTCCTTACAAGAACTTATGATGTATGGGCCACTCCAAAGTGCATCAAACTTTGAATGATGCCCTAGTTTAGCTCTGTCAGCATCCCACTTTAGGACTAAATCACCACTTTGAAAGCTTGAGGTCTAGCCTTTCTGTCAAACCACTGCTTGGTTGATATTTGATGTTGTTCTAACTTGATCACGACAGAGTTTCTCATTTCTTCAAGTTCAACTAGCTCATCCAATCTGATTTCTCTTTGGTCTGTGCCCTCAAACTCCAGCTGCTGGGCTAGCTCTAATGAAGGAAACTCAAGTGATAAAGGAATTCTAGCTTCTTTACCATAATTTTTTTTAAGGTGAAGTACTTATTTCCTTCTTCACCGTGATTTTGTCTACCCAGAGCGCACATGAGACCTTTGTATGCCACTACCTGTGGTTGATATTCATTGTTTGTTTCATGATTCTGATCAGGTTCTTATTAGTAGACTCATCTAAGCCATTACCTTGAGGGTAGTAGTTGGAAGAAGTCTTCAAATAGATACCAAGACTAAGAGCCCAATCAAAAATTTAGTACCAAGGAAGGATTTTGCATTATCAGAGATAATGGTTTGAGGAATGCCAAACCTTGTTACAATGCCTTTGAGAAAGTCAAGGATGACTTGATTCCTTGAGTGTGACAACTTTTGTCCATCTAGTGAAGTAATCTGTAGCTGTTCAACACCCACTTGTGACCAGCACTTGAAGGAGGGTTGATCATGCCTATGAAGTCAAGACCCCATTGCGGAAAAGGTTGATCTACTTGGATTGGTTGAAGGGGAAGTGCTACCAATTTTTTCTTTCCTGCAAAGAAAGCACATTCTTTGCATTTTTTGACCCACTTGTGCATCATCTGCAAAGAGGGTAGGCCAAAAGTATCCTTCCTTAATGATCTTCATTGTTGTTACTTTGGCAGAGAAGTGTCCACCAGAGAATCCATCATGAAATTTTGCTAACACTTTGTCAACCTGTGCACCATCAATACATCTCAGTAGCACGCCATCAATGTTTCTTTTGAAGAGAACACCATCAATCAACACATATGGAATAGATTGCAGCCTCATATGTCGTCTCTTTGCTTTGTTCAGACCAGGAGGGTATCCTCTAGAAGAGAGAAATGTTACCATGTTCTCCATCCAGGTGCGCGCACTAGGATCTTCATTCTACTTCAGGTTCAAGCACGCGGAGGCTCTTCATCCAAAAATAATGAAGTCTCATTCATTTGTGCATCCTCAGACAAGTTTCTTACAGAGTGCATTGCCTCTAACCAGCTTAGTGGCTTTGATAGTCACATCATACTCCATGATTTTGGTCACCCATCTTGCTCTTTTCTCACTGATTTCTGCTCCCATGATGAAGTCTCTTACACTAGAGTGTGAAACTAGCACCTTGACATGATTTGTGGTGAGCATACTTTTGAACTTCTTTAGTGTGCGCATGATGGTGAAGACCTATTTTTCCATGTGACTGTATTTCAATTCATAATCCTTCAGTGTTTGACTAAAGAAATCCACTGTCTGCTCCAGTCCTTGTTCATTTTCTTGTGTCAAGACAACAACACTCACATCAGCTCCATAAGCATAAAGGATGAAATCCTTTGAGTAATCTAGATTGATGACTGTTATAGCACAAGAAATTTCTTTCTTGATTTTTTTGAAACTTTATTTTCCTTTTGCTTTCCACTTGAAGATTGTGTCCTTCTTGAGCATGAGGGTGATAGGCCTAACCAATCCTACAAAGTTAGGAATGAATCTCCTAACAAAGTTGATTTTTCCTAGGAATGATTGCAAGGCCTTCTTGTGCACTGGAAAAGAGAGAGAAAGGATGGCTGAGACGTGCTCAGGATCAATAGAAATACCATCCTTTGAGACCACATGGCCCAAAATTTTTCCTTACGCAACAAAAAATATGCACTTCTTGGGGTTAAGAGATACCCAAAATTCTTTGCATCTCTCAAAGACTTTCTCCTAATGCATCATGTGATCCACGCTCTGCTTTGAGAAGATAGTTATGTCATCCAAGTAAAATAGGATGAACTCATTGATATATCCTTTAAAGGCAATGTCCATGGCTCTCTGGAATGTTGCGCCTACATTTGACAAACCAAAAGGCATTTTTTGATAGGCATATGTTCCCCATTTGGTTGTAAATGTTGTTTTGAATTGATCCTCTTCCTTGACCATGATCTGATTGAAACCAGAATACCCATCCAACATGGAAAATCTTTGTGTGCCAGCCATAGTCTGCAAAATCTGCTCCATAGAAGGAAAAGGATAATGATCCTTCAATGATGCCTTATTCAAATCTCTGAAATCAATGCAAAGTCTGATTTCACCATTCTTCTTGCGCACTGGAACAAGATTTTCCACCCAAGTAGAGTATTTGATGGGAAATATTATCTTTTCCTCAATGAGTTTGGATAACTCCTTCCTCATGAGGGGCTCTATCTTAGGATTGACAAGCCTTTGCTTTTGTCTGATGGGCTTGATACTAGGATCAAGGTCAATGGAGTGTTGAGAAACACTTGGATCAAATCCTTTTAGGTCTTCATACTCCCATGAGAAGATGTCACTATATTTCTGACATAGAGAGATGAAAGCATGTTTTTCCTCTTGCGCACATTCTTTACCAAGCAAAACAACTCTTCTTTGCCGTGCACAATAGTGACTGGGAGGTAGTCTTCTTGTGCCACGCACATATACTTTTCTTCACCCTTGAACTCATCATTAGGACTGAATATTTGCTATAAGGTGACCAACCCTTTAGGAAACTTATTTTTCTTTAGTTGAATCACTTGGTCACCATAGCTATCATGCAAGTCAGCTTGCATGTTTGAAGAGAACTCAACTTCATTCTGAATGAACTAGAAAATATTTGTGTCATTGTCAAACACTTTCCAGTTGGTTTCATTGTCTGGAATGGATGGCCTAACCACCATCTTGATGTGTTGCGCGATGCCTTGGATAAAATCCTCAGCATAGGTGAGAATTGTGAACCAAGGGATGCCATCTGATCCACTTCTTTGTTCAATTTCTTGGCACCACCTGCAGATTGAGAGCTTCAAAGCTCTCCAAGAGGTCCCAAACTCTATGTTTATAAGATTTAAGAAGCTTATTCTTTGTTGCACACTTGTTTGTGACCTGGTGGATAACCAATTCAGTGTCCCCAAAGATCTGCAATGCCTTGATCTTCCTCTTCTCAGTAATGAGAAGACCATGCACCAACACTTCATATTCTTCTATGTTGTTGGAGCATGCAAACTGCAGTCTATGTGCATGAAAGAATAATTTCTCATCCTTGGGAGAGATGAGAACAATGCCTGCGCCTGCACCATTCCTGCTTCTGGAACCATCAAAGTACATCTTCCACAGTCCAGAAGTGTCATCATTTTTCTTGAGCGTGGTAGGTAGTAAGGCTTCTTCTTCAAGGATGCAATAAGTACCAAGACCAGTTTCAATAGTTGTATCATAAGGATCAAATTCATAGCACTCTTTTTCCCATTCATCTAATAATAGATCAGGTATGGAGGGAGGAATAGGTTGCTCTTCTGAAACTGAATCTTGTTCTTGGCCTTCTTGGATTAGGCAATTGGCTTGGAGAGGGAATGGTCATATGACTCAACATGATAGGAAAATATAGGCTCAACTTGTATGGTAAACCAGGTACCATACCTTGTTCTTAGTAACATATGAGACCAATCAGAAGACAAGTAGCCACCCACCTTGGTAGTGAAATATCTTGATAGGAAAATGGAAAACAATGGAGGCAAATCAATGATTGACACATCATGAGTTATTGTTAGGCTTGGACATGCATGGAGGGTTAACTCAAGATCCTTGATGACTCCTAGAGTGGTGACAATTGAGCCATCAAGTTGCAAGACTCCTTTAGACATAGGGTTGTACTTAAGACCTAGGACATCAACAATTTTCTTAGGCATGACATAGAAGTACTAGCCCCTGAGTCAATCATACAATTATGAACAAGATGTTTTCCTACTATCAAGGACATATAAAAGGGTGGGGTTTTGATAAATTTTCTTACTTGCTTCTCCTTTGCTTGACAAAGATTGACAACAACTTGAGGTCTTTGGATAATTGGATCAATGCGTGGGAGTTGCGCCAGAGCTTCATGCAATAGGTCGCGTTGAGATGGAATGGCCAGGGCATCCCACATTGTGACATTCACATTTATCTTCTTCATCTGGTCGACAATGTTGAATGAAAGGCCCATGGACTTGTGCATTTGAGGCACAACAACATCTTTCCTTGATTGTTTAGGTGTAGAGGTAGGGGCCTTAGCTTGCGCAGAGGCTTGACCTACCAAAGGAGGAGTGCACACCACTTCTATTGGGACATTACATGGAACCTCACGCATAAAAATATGTGTGCTAGAACTATTAGGTGCATTAGATGCATCTCTTTTGCTTCTGAGGATTATGAATGGTAGGAGTAGAAGGCTATACACGCATTGATTTCTAGCATTATCTTCTTGTACCTTGTGTTGTCAGCAACTTGTGCACGCGGTCTATTTGAACTATCCATAGCTTGGTTTATTACACAGAAGTCCTCAACCCCAAAGAACATAAGGTTGGTTTCAGGAACAACTTCTAGCACTTCTTCATTTTCCGGTTCGCGTGCGCTAGTGGAAGGCTCATATCTTGCATTATGAATCATATAGGCTTGTGCGCACAAGGCATTTGTGTTGTTATTGAATAGGAGGAAAATTGCAAGGAAATTACCATTCTGTCTCTTGGACCATGTTGTTCTTTACTGGAACTAGTTCTTTTCTTGTGCTGGGTGCTGGAAGGGGTTGTGTAGGAGGGAATGTTTATAGTGGAAGATGTGCATTAGCATGCCATCTATCATTTTGATGGTTTTTCCCATATCTCTGATTTGGATATTGATTTCTAAAGGGCTGATGGATTGTATTAAATCCTTGATTAGATTTATTTTTGAAGGCTTTCACCTGCTACTTTTCTAAGGATATGACTTTATTGGATAAATTTCTAATCAAGGCCTTCATTTCTTCATCCTCTTTTTGTTGTGCGAGATAATAGGATGTGGAGGCAGTGGGTTGGGAACTTAGCTCAGAAATGGGAGCAATGGAAGGTTGAGGCACTAGAGGGATTTCAGGAAACAAGGGTGTAGGTGGTCTAGGGGCTATCTTGCCAGCTTGGATTAGACAATTTTCTGCCCTAATGGCTATAGCATAGGCATCAGGGAGTTGCGTGCCACCCATAGACTGTATCATCACTGCAAATAGAATTCAAAGCTCTTAAGAAGTAAAGGAAAACACCTTGAGGAGTTGGTCTTAAGAGGGCTGGAATTCTATCCCATGTCTTCTGAAATCTGAAGTTGAAATCAGCCATGAGCTCATTGGGAGCTCTCTTGATCATTGTGAGTTGTTCTAATAAGGAGATGTTGTCTTTCTCCACAAACTGATTATAAGTGCAGTGCCAAGTCCATCCCAGTTAGTAATAGAGGCAGGTCTTAAGCTTTTGTACCATTGAAGCACTTTTCCTTTGAGTGAAGAAGCAAGCAGCCTTACAACTACATCATCTTCAATAACTAGATGAACAGAGCATACATTTGCAATATCTTGAATGTGCTCAGCAGGGGTAACTTGATTCTCACCAGTGAAAAATGGTATACTTTTGAGTGCAGCCACTGGTATATCATGTTGCACAGAAAGAGCCAAAGGACTACCACCAGTGAAATTGAAAAAGGGCATATTTCTCTGCATCATGGCTAGAAAGGGTCTGAATACCCTGGTAGAGCGAGTGAAAGGTCTAACGGGAGGAGGAGTAGATTGCACCCTGCGCATGGAAAGATGGAGATGCATGGTGGTTTCTGCTACTTCTTCCTTGGAGACAATTGAAGATATTCAAAGGATTTCTTCAACTGTTGTTGCACTCTTTGTCTCGTGTGTATTCTTCTCATGAAATAGGCATGTGGACTATTGAAATCAGTAGATTTAGATATTGGGAGTCGTCAGATGTGTTAAAACAAGCCTCCAAAGGCTGGAAATCACTAAGTCACACACCAAAACTTAGCAATAATGAAATTTAAGCTTTCAATACTTGTCCCACTGGGCGTGTAAAAACTGTTGGAGCTCAAAATTGCACCCGTCTTAGATCAGGATGAACTGGGGCTTTGAGGCAACATGGGACTGTCTCCAAGTTGTGGGACTTGCGCTCGAGACAAACCTCTAGAGAAGGTCAACTTCCTCTACCTATTTCTACTACTAAAACTACTCCTAAGAAGGGAAATGCAACTACCTATCACTACTCTATGATTCCAAGGGACCAGGGTGAGAAGGAGATGCATGAAAGGGAAACCTAAGCTAAGGGGAGGTGATAGCACCAGAAAGAGGGGGATGAACACACTTAGCTAAGTGAAAATGAGGGAAAATGTGCACAGGGAGGGTAGACACATGTGCCATAGTCTGAAACAACATTCACACACTCATGCTTTCATGGAGCACAACAAATAAAAACCTACAAGAGATATAAAAATGCACAACAGATCAATCAATGCAAAGGAAGGAAAGAAGATGCAATAAAAATCAAGCTAGGTAGAGAATAGCCACAAAATAAACTTTTATTGCTTCCAAGTGATGCACAATTGATTACAGAGATGAAAGAGGCAAGGATCTACATGCAATGGCTCAGATTTGAGGCCTGCAACTCAAAATGCAAAAGAGCAATGCTCTGAACAATACTCCAAGAAAACTAAGGGAATCCAACCTTTTACAATGAGCAATGCTCAACTATTTATAGAAGAAGAATGAGAGAAGAGGAGGAGAAAGAAGAGGGAAAATCGGATTCAAACTTCCAACCACTAACAACAAGCAATAAATGCCTACAAATCCACTTGCAATATTGTTAAATGCACCTCCCTGTGTATGTTTAGCTTGTGGAAAAAGGAAGGAGACCAAATCTAAAGAAAATTTGGGTGGTTGAGTCGACTGGATGTGTGCATTAATGGCATCGAATGATGTTTCCTATTTTCCACCTACCAAATCCCGCCAAAATCTGATTTTGAATAACCTAGAGCATAGCCCACGTCAATAGATTTCAATCAAGCCCAGACGCGTGGGAATCCGAGCTCTACAACAAAAGTTATGACGATCAAAAGATCTGTAGTACAAGCTGAACACGTAAGACACGCGGCGCGCTTTGATCAGCTTAAGGATTTGGTTGACTGTTTCTCAGTTTTTTCTTTTCTACCATGTGTCAGGTGTTTATTTGATGTGAGGATTTGGCATGCATGCATGGCATGTTATGATAGGTTGCATGTTGTACACTTCATCTTAAAAGTTCCATGTGGCACATGCATGACTGGCGCAGAGGATTGCACTTGGCGCATGCACAAGAGCAAGGGCACGAGAAAGAAGAATGCAGAGGTCTTCTAGAGTGTGTGCAAGGGCGTGCACGAGAAGTGGGAAGAAAGGTGCATATCTACGAAAGTGTGCAAGTATGTGCAAGCAGGGGGCAGGACATTTGATTAAATGCAGTGTACACAGACAAGAAGGAAGAAGCATGCAGTGAAACAGAGTGTTTGGAAAACACAAGTATATAATGCGCAAAGAAAGAATGCGGAAGGGAAAAGAGTGCGCACGATGAAATGTGCAGGACTCGGGAAGGAGCGTGCGCAGGAAGAGCATGCCAAGGACGTAGCCAAAATGGAAGGGAAGTTCATAGACGCGCGTGAAAAGGTGTGCAAATTGTTGGAATGAAGGCGGGTGCGCAAGGATTTGCACATGAAAGGGAATGGAAGGAAGATAACATGACATAGAGGGAAGTGAGAGTGCATGAAATGCATGGGAGGAGGGAAGGAGGGGAAAGCACAAGGAAGAAGCAAGAAGGGTGCAAATGTGCGTGTGAAGAACTGCAGCCATGCAAAAATGCCAAGGTATAAAACCAAGAGTGTAAGCAACTAAAAACTTTGAACTCAAAGCTAGAATGGAACTGCAAGTTGTCAAAATAACCAAGGGGAGTTATTTTGGACAACACTTTATATTGTTTTTCTCGTGGATAGTTTATCTATGCAAGGAAACCTATGCTCCCAAAATATTCGTTATTTTTTTGTCTCCAAGTATCAATTAGAAGCAAATCAAATTCATCCTTCATCCCCTTCTCTTCCAGAATTAGCAACGTAGGTTAAATTTTCACTAAGTTTTGTTTGTTGTTGTGTTTTTGAGTATTTTAGTGCCCTATACGGGTGTGGGTAACACGCACCATATGTAGATCCTGTATTTTAGTCTAAAACGGGAGGATATGTAACCCTTGATTGTGTCTGTGTCAAAACACTAGACAACAACATGTTTGAGCTAAACCTTCCATATTACCCTCGTCTACATCCACTTTTTAAGGCAAGACCCATTCATCCATACTTTCCACCTTTGCTGGATACACTAAATGCAACAAAAGAACTCCAACCAACAAAGTTAAATTCTAAATGCAGTATGGCAGTAGAAATTGTTCAAGTTATAGATGCACAGATCAACCAAACAAGAAGTGAGGATATCAGACATTACAAAATCATTGAACATGGCCAGATACCATGGGAAATGGTATGCAAAAGTATAAGTTGTGAAACACTTCCAACTCTTGTTTTCCAAACTTAATGCAATGGTGTCCACTCTTCTATTGGTGGGGCAACCTGATTTAGGAGGATCTAAGAATCTGATTGTAGTTCACCAACTGATTATAACACTCAATGATGTGTGGTAACCACCATTAGCTTTGCCACATGATCAACCACTTGTGGAAATTGGTTCACGCCCTATTTCACATTCCGGCTTGATGTTGGATGTCAATTATCTTAGCAAGATCAAGTTGACATTGAAAAATAATAACTCATCCTGGAAGATGACTGAAGAATGATGCCACATACTTGTATTACTGTTTAGCCTTGTCTTCCTTATACACATTTGTATAAATATATAATATAGCTATCCAACATGGGTTGGCCTTCAGTTTGTAGTCGGCCTTGAGTTTTTTGTTTAATTATACGTCTAACTTCTTGGACCATCTACAGCAGATACATATATTATGAATTAATATAATCTGTATGTTGTTTCGATGTTTCCTTAACTAGTGTGTTTTCTGTTCTCTTTGTCCTGGTACTCTGATTATTGTTCGCAAGCAGCATTATATACTATTTCCACTTGTAGCACATTGAACCCCTCAATTTGTTGTGGTTTACCATATCATACTTGGGATCAAGAGACGATGCTATTCCTTTACTTCCTGATCTTATGCTTTCCTAAATTACATAAAGTAGCAGTGAATTTCCATGTTGTGGCCCATGCTCCTAATTGGCTTTTTGGTTTCCTCTTCAAAGCAGCCTCATGGGATGCTTTAATCTTTGCATCATCTATAAGACATGAACCCTAAACATTCTGTCATTTTGCTACTTTTTCAAACACTGAGAATTTTTGGTAGACCCTCTAAGACAAAATATTTTAGAACAAGGTAGCTTTAGGATTTGTGAGGTTCCCTTCAAGATCTAATACTAAGTAGTGCACTTCTTTCTATGGTTGACAACATGCTTACATATTAAATGTGGACTTTCCATAGGTAGAAAACGTGTAGGCTTGAGCTACCCTCTATCCTTCATGTACTTAAAATATTCTATACAATGTTTGTAGGGCTTCTGTATCACAATATAAATGTTGTACATTAGTTATGTCAGTTAGGAGAATGCAGTCTTAAATGTAAATAATACACAATCTTGTGTGCTATACTTATGCTACATAAAGGAGGAGATTAAGAACTTTTCGTAGTGTTTGTAGGGCTGTTGTATCACAATATAAATGCAGTACATTACTTCCGTCAGTTAGGAGAATGCAGTCTAAAATTTAATTAATACACAATCTTTTGTGTTATACTTATGCTACATAAAAGAGGAGATTAAGAACTTTACATAATATCCTTACTACAAATTGGGAGATTACCCCCTCCCAAAAGACTATAATCGCTCGCACCTGGTACAACACAGTGAGATTCACACCTCAAGTTCAACTAGGGAAATAATTTATGGATGGACTTCTATGATTTACTCAATTTCTGAGATTAGTTCTCTTTTGACCAGTTAGGATTCTTATGTTCGTGAATATGTGTTTTCTAGCTTTCTTTTCATCTAAACTAGTACAAGATCATAAGAACTAATGGATTCAATGTGTTACTAGATATTAATATTTGATATTGTGGTTTGGTCGACAAGGCTGAAGGTAGTTTCTTTTGCTGGTATTGGCAGATGTATGCATTACAATATTTTGTCCAGATTTCAGAGCTTCTGAAGAGACTTCCTCGTGTAATTCTATTGCTTTTGAAGACAAACGATTGCTTACGTGCTGTAGATCATGCCTTGGTATATCTTCTTTTCTATTTGTAAATAAAACAAAAATTGCCTTGCATTTGTATGCACATAAGAGTATTATATCATATTTGAACGGAATGCTTATTTATCCATTGCTTACCATGTATATCTGAAGCATCACCCACATATGCTGCTTATGTTTTTTCCTTTTTTGAGTGATTCCAAAGGTATGAAGATAAAGAGTTTGATGGACTGCTATAGAATTGGATGTGTTTGATTATTCGCTAAAAATGTTTTCCAGCTTTCAAAAGGAACAATCAGATTTCTTGTAAACAGAACTCTCTTGCATGAATATATGAAAGAAGTTGCTGTCTTAGAATCTTTTTTTATCTTGTTTGAAATCATGTTTAAATTATGGGAATTGTGCAAGGGGATTAGAAAGGCATACATGGAATGTGAACACTAGGAGAAGATTATAAGGTGCCTGTCCCATTAAGTGTCATTACAGGAAAGCTTCCTGACTTGTAGAAAATTTAACTTTTATCTGTTTATCTTCTTCATCTATGGATTCTTTTTCTTTAAAGGTTGTTAACATCGGTTTTTGGGCACGCAGGGAGCATCTGTGAAAACATATATCATCATTGGGAGGGTGTCATCAGCCGCAGTTGCAGAGATGCAACTATCCCAAAAGACTTCCATTTGGTCAAGCTGGAGCTTTTTTTTAATGAGGCTGGAAGTGGAAATTCATCTTCTTGTCCTACAAGTTGTTGCTTGGCTAATAAATGTTGAAAGATTCTTAAGGTCATTTGGCATAAATTTAAGGTCCGGATAACAAGTATTGTACAATAACCATTCATATTAATATTTTTTATTTGCAGGGAATCCATTCTTTCCATGAAGGCAAGAATCTCCATGGGTCAATTTTTCTATGGGAATTTAAGGTTTCCCATCTAATCCTCTCTCTTTGTTGCTTGTTATTTTACGAGTTCCTACATTTTTTGGAATGGATAGACATAATGTAAATTTGAATTAAGGAGCACACTTCTGATCCAAAGTCTTCAACATTGAAGTATCATATCCATACACATTTTGTCATAAGATGCATGAGTGAATGAATGTATATTTATGCAGTCATATACACAGACTATATTAAAATATAAGATTAGTGTGTTGGTTAAATCCTTAACTTGGTATCTATGTGTATCTAAAATAGGTCATTAAAACCAATTGTTAGTATTGCATTGTAATAAAAGCTTTATCTTTTGGTTGTAATCTGGCATAATATATCAGTGGTATCACACGAACTAGTCCGTAAAATTGGTTCATGGTTCAAGAATTGTGTTGGGAGAATTGTGAGTATCGAGGGCGGGATGCCACTCTTGTTGAAGAGTAACATGGAGAAGTGAAGAGTGAAATTGAGTAAAGCTCAAGGTATTTGTTTTTTTGAGAATTGTGTTAAGGATGGATGCTAATTTATACGACTCATAAATTCTGCTCTTTTGTTGATTTTTAAGCTTACCGATGTGTCAGACATGCCCTAGAACCTCTATGGGTAAGTTGTAGTTTTTGCATTGAAATTACAGATTTTAAGGTTATTTTCAATGTCTAGGAATGGGAGAATACTGAAGTGGCAAGTTTATGCTAAAAATAAAATTTCTTCCAGATTTGAGCAGGAAGCATTTGAATCAACAAGGAAGTGTATAAGGGATTTGTAAAATCATAGAAAAGTTGTGCAATTTTTTTGTTGGATGAAATGTCAAGTCATCTGGATGTTGTTTGCATTAGACAAGAAACCTCTTTGTCATGTGTAGTATGTTTTGTAGATGAGAAAAATGTGATTAAGTTTCTTATTGAAAAATTTCTGAAGTCCTTGAACTTCAGCAACATACTCACATTTGAAAATCATTGGTCTTTGGGGGAGATTTCATCAACCCATCTTGGTGAGTGTTTTGCTTATGAAAAGACAAACCAAACTATGGCCAAAATGTTTTAAAGATAGACTCGTAACATTTGGTATTTGACATTTGGAATGTGATGATATAGTATTTTGTTGCTCTTCAGTTTTGTATTCTTCTTTGTGTTAAGACCATTGGATGCAATTATGACTAACATGTTTCGAAAAAGAGTGTTTTCATTACTAGTTCAAGTTAGCATGGGAGAAGGAGAGTTGGTAATGTTTAAGGAATAATCTTCCAAATTGGTGGTCATGGTGATCATGCTGGAAGACATAAGTGTAAAAAATTCGGCCATCATGCAAATGACTGTGAAATGAATGACATTGTACAAGTTGAAGATGAAGATTGTGATGAAGAAGCTCTATCAATATTCGATGATGATGATGCATGTGTTGGGTGTTTGGAGAAACACACCAACAAATGATTTTTTTCTTTTGAAGTTGGTGCATTTTGATCCGTAAGGGAATTCATTTGATGTCTTATTTGAGTGCAAGACTTGGTAGGCTTATACAAATCAACAACTTTGATTTAGTGATGATCTTCGCTATTTAAAAATGATCCATAATATGTTGTAGATAAACAAAGTGATGGTCTAATGTTGGTACTTGGACCTATCATTGAATACAGGGCAAGTAGTAAATTTTTAAAAATAGGCTCCATGATTGTTGTGACACATAAGATAAACCTAGGTACATGAATATTATAAATCAATGATCTTAACAAAAAAAACAATATATAGATTTATCTAAGTAGAGATATTGTCACATTATATTAAATGATCTTTGGTCGAATTCCAACATTATGACTAACTCATATAAAGTGCACCATTACCACTAGCCCTTTGTGCTCTTATATTGATAAGAAGAGGAGGTTAGGGTTAGGGTTAGGTTTTGAGTTTAAGAGAGTAGTTACTTGCATAACAAGTCTTCTTAAATACAATACTTTTTATGAGATAAGACTATTCTATTGAGATAAATTTAATTAATAATCTTATTTAATAATAGAATTTGTTTTTGATTAAGCACCTCTAGGGGTGTCGTACAATTGGGCATTGGATTACATAGTTTAATGGCATCTCTGCCTATGCTCCGGAGGGAACATATAGATTCAACAATGCAAAGTAAGCAAAGAAACTAAATCAATGATCACCTTTAGCTAAGCAACTGCATGTAAGAGACATCTAAGATGTCAAAATCACCCAGGGCATGATTCTGGCCTCAACCGTTTGAATTTCCGTGACAGGTGTCTCCAGGTCTTGCCATTTGTAAGACTTGATCCCTGGTGGGCTCATTGAAAGCCATACATCATCACCAATAGGACAAGGGCCCTTTGACTAATAATAGAGAATTGATAAGTATGCACAACTTTTTGCCAATGCATAATTACAATTAATATTACAAAATGCATCTTAAAACCATACACATGTGTATGCATTCTTAAATACGCTAACATTCCCCAAAAGATGTACTTGGTAGAGTGAAGAATGGAATAAGCACTAAATCCCTCTTGATGACTACTTCATTCACTGTCAGAAGTTGTTCGAGTGAAACAAAGCATTTCTCAAGCAAGGGCTTTGCAAAGATGTTAACAATCCAATTTTCTACCTGTCAAAATTCCTTGTCAATGACATTGCCTTGAATGAGATGCTAAATGTAATGCAAATGTATCTCAATATGTTTGGTGCGTAGTTGTTGCAACGGGTTTGGAGAAATGTGGATTACACTTTGCTTATAACACCAAAATTTCGTGGGTTGAGGCTACAAAATTCAAACTCAGAAAGCATGTGTGCATCCAAATTGACTCATGTCTAATGACGACAACTCCACAATACCCACCCTTTGTAGTAGTAAAAATGGTGGATTGTGTCATGCAAGATGTAGTCATGGGACATGCCATAGTGTGATAAATGTATCCTATAATGGATTTGCGATCGTATGGACCACTTGCCTAATCACTATCATTGCACTTTACAACTTTTGTTTTGCCTCCTATGCTGTAGTTGAAAATTGAAGTTTTGCAACCTACCAAATACTAAAATCCTTAAAGAGTAGTATTATGAAGACAACTTGAAATGTGCTTGGCTTCTTGGGTTTTCCTTCGAGTCTCGATACTAGCATGGCACAACTAACAAAGACAAATTAAGATGAGTAAATAGAGGAGACTTTTTACCTGTTATGATGTAACCATAGTTTTGCATCCATGTGACGAGATACCTTAGCAAACATCACTTTATATTCATCAACAACAAAAAGCTACAATCATCACACACTGTTAATATCTAGGTTGTTACAATACATAGGTTGTAGGTTTATAAACATATCACCTCTGCAATGTTACCTAGATGATTTAATCCCTCTCAGACCATTGCACAAATTTCTCTATGCAGTGCTCCTTATAACCCTCTAAACTGAATCCTCCATCTAGAATTAAATGACTTCTATATATGTAGTGATGTGTTTACATAGACATAATGATTTATTTATAATTAATTGGCTTAACTACATTTGGTTTAAAAACAATTAAATATGTTACAAATATTAAATGGATGTAAAGGCCCAAAGGAACCATTCATAGTTGAACTCAATTTAAACACAAGTTAGCCTAACAAACACAATTGAAAGAAGGTGACTCATCATCTTCTCTTGTTTTTTATTTTGAGGTTGTTGATCAAATGATCTTGTTGTTTGTGCCATCAAAGAACTTTTTGCATTATTGTGAAGCAAATCCCCACACACCAAATTCAAGAACTCTTTGCACACTAGTCTAATGACTTAGCAATTTCACATGTGTATGTGCAGTATTAGGATATGTAACCTTCCCTAATGCAAGCCTATGAAGATGCTTTTTGTATTGACACATATTTTGAAGGATTCTCAAATTTGTGTTGTCTTTCAATTGTTTGCACCATGCTTTGGTTATAAGCCAAGGTTTACAAGCTTTGTGCCATTCCTAAAGATGTGTGGACATAGCATGAATGTATTGTGATGCTCTTTGAATGCTCTTTTTTTTTGCATAAGACCATTCAACCATGAAATCACCTATTATAATGTGCACCATAAGCTATAAGCTTGCACCAACTTTTGAAGGCCGCTTTATGATTGATGAAGTACCATGGTCTTGTCTAGAGCATTTTGACAATGTAAAACAAATATTTATAGACACAAACATAAGCATCCTTAACAGACAACTGCAAAAGAAAACATAGCACGTGCATGCTCGCAAGTTGCACAAGACTATGCAGAAACATTTTGCATCTAATGAGATTGTACATTGCAAGATTCAACTTATTTTTGGTTGATGCAAAATTGTACGTGAACTCGAATGCTCTTGCATCATATACTCTAGGTAAGAAAATGTCTAAGTTAAGTACTCGCACACATGGTTTGATTGGTAGAAACACACTTTCGACCTATTGATAAGGTCCTTGCATGCTTGCACCAACTCCCCATCTTCCAAGTGTATGTAGTAGTTGGGTATGTGACTGACCACATGCAAATGTGAATATGTTTATGCATGCCTAGCTTTTCCTCTCCACAAGATGGCTTGGAGGTATCTCTTTTCTTCTCGACCTCCTCTTCTCTTGTGCATCATATACTCTAGGTAAGAAAATGTATAAGTTAAGTGCTCACACACATGGTTTGACTGGTAGAAACACACTTTTGACCTATTTAGAAGGTCCTGGCATGCTTGCACAAACTCCCCATCTTCCAATTGTATGTAGCAGTTGGGTATGTGACTGACCACCTCCAAATAAGAATATGTTTATGCATACACTGGATTTTCCTCTTAGCAGGATGACTTAGAGGTATCTATTTTCTTCTCGACCTCCTCTCCTCTTGTGCAACATCTATGCATCACATTCTCCTATTTGTTTTTGCGGTAACTTGTCTTACTCTCCTTTCGATGGTATCACTCTTCATATTTGCACCATCCCTCTCTTCCATCACTCTTCATCTTTGCACCATCACTCCCTTGCATTTTACCACACACTCTTCTTTGCACATCAACCATGTTCCTATTGCACAGGTAAAATCCATCCAACTCTAACAAATGTATCTCTCTTCTTCTAGTCCTTTGTTGGAATTTTTGACTTAAGGTCACTACTCTCTCTTTCTCATGATGTTTTTATATGCCAAATCTTCCTCTATGATTTTTCCACTACCATTCAATACTTGACAGGAAACAAAATCATTTTCCCCCTTTTACATGAACCTGCATCAAGTTTGATGTTCGGTCTGCGTGCACCATCACTCCCTTGCATTCTACCACACACTCTTCTTCATACATCAGCCATGTTCCTGTTGTTAAGGTAAAATCCATCCAACTCTCACAATTGTATCTCTCTTCTTCTAGTCCTTTGTTGGAATTTTTGACTTCAGGTCACTACTCCTCTATATTTCTCAAGATGCTTTTATATGCCAAATCTTCCTCTATGATTTTTCCACTACCCATCAATACTTGACAAATAACAAAATCATTTTCCCTTTTTACATGAACCTGCATCAAGTTTGATGTTCGCTCTGCGTGCTCTACAACAATAACTCCCATTGTAATCGCCCCTTCCTTCTTAGCTCCCAAACTAAATGATTTAATGCATCTATAGGCATCACAAATGTTACCCATCTTCTCTACCACTTCTAAAATGGCTTTCATGTCAATGTCTTCTGACATTGTCATGGCAACATGAAATAACTCCAACACTTCTATTGCAATAGTCTCCTTTTCTATTGTTTTAGCTTGCAAGGTAACTTCAAAAAGCTCATGCATCTCTTTACTTTATTTGTCTGTTGTTACATTCCTTCCACTATTTGCATCCAAGTACTTAAACATCCACTCAATCATCTTCACCTCATATGTAAGTAGGAGATTGTTTTATGTATTCATGCACGCACGTACATAACATGTGAGTGCATGCATGCACCACCCAACCCCCCCTCCACACACACACATGATGGGTCGTTGTAACTTCCAATCATTTAATCAACCTATTCAAGTGATGATGTCATTATAGACTAGGGATGTGTTCAAGGTTGTATGCAGAGAAGTTGATATGCAACTCAGTCACTATGGTGGTTCTTTCAATGGGGGGGGGGGTTCATTTGGTATCGATTCTCTTGTTCTATATTACTTATCTGCTGAAAGCGGGTAAATATCTAAGCTACTGAATATCAAAAGCTTCTAAACTATTGAATGGAAAATAGAGTATATAAAACACATCTATTCTACTGAAACAGAGTTACCGAATGAAATGCTTGTTAAAGGAAATGCTTTGCTGAAATGAAATGCTTGTTTAAAGGAAATGACAAGTAAAGGAAATTCGCTGAAATAAAAAGATATAAGATTGTATTTAGATAATTACCAAGTCAAGATGTTAAAACTGAAACTTAGTAAATGTAAAGATTTTGCATGAAGTACCAGTCCTCCAATCTCCTCAGTCGAGTGGGCCTTTGCTCTACTTTGGGATTGAGACTCCTAACACAAACATATCCTCAAAATATCATATACTGTATTGATAAAAAATGAGTCTGCTACATACTTTAGAGAGAAATTGAAAATAACTTCTATCTATTAACTGCTGTAATAGTGAAAAGAACTAACTAAGAAACAGTCATGAGGATGTGCCTTATAGACAAAACTAGTTACAACATATGCCAAAACTATATGCAACTGATTAGAAATTCATAAAAGTCCCATAACACCCCATAACTCTTCTGGAAACATGGGTCGTAGTTTGTAGCTTGTTATGGTTCAGTCTTCAAAATGACAGTGACTGTAGACTTGGTCTCCTTTGACTGTAACTAATCAAAATGGCAGAGAATGCGCCTCATCATCTTGGATATGTCGCCAAATTACTCAACAAAGTAGTTAGTTGAAGTTTCATTGGTCATTACTTCGCTTAAGATAGAATAAATGGAAACGCATTACTTTCTACTTTAGATATAACTATTTAGAACATTCCCATGCATTTATTAGTGTTTGTTGGAGTAAAGTTTATAGTTATATAGATGTTATAAGTCGTTTTATGGACTCATCATCTCCCTTGCACTTTACCTTTTGCAAGTCCTCTTGCAAACTATCTTCGAGCTAATTGTTGTTCAAGTTTTTGTGCCATGTCATACTCTTCAAATTGATCTGCATATTGTTTCTTGGTGCCCTTACATCCTTGGGTTGCAAACATAGTTTCTGCCCATGCCGTAAAGCTTCCATTTGATTGAGGAGCATTATTTTTCCAAGTAGTCATTAGGCTGATAAGTAGAGGAGGCCTAACCCACATTCCAACCCATTCGTCATTATACTCATTGTTCCCTTATTATGCCAACTGTTGAATAATTTCCACAAGTGCATCTTCCCTTCTCATGCTCCAGTTGAGATTCTGAGGAGAAATCACTTCTCTTCTCTTCAGTGGCAGATTCAAGGTGTCCCATCTTTTGTCACAGGCTATCATAGCCTAACCAAATTTTTGCTGACAGAAAGCTTCAAACTCTTGGAAACATTTTTCCAAGGTCTTAGAGCTGTGTTTACCAATTCCCGCATGGTAATACAAAGACCTAAAATCTTTCTTCATCGAAATATCATTATGATGCTGAGGTCAAATGTAAAAACCAACAATTTTGGCCTGATGCGTAAAGATATCAGTTTGCTCTTCCCACATAATTTGATTTCTTATCAATGAATAAAAAACTTTTAACTTAAATATTCCTAATGACAGATTTATCAAAAAATCAGGAACATTTAGAACCAAGATTTTATGGAGATAGAATTCACATAATAAGTTTTGTACCTCTGGAGTACAACTCTGATAAATATGTAAACAGGTTTTTCCATCAGGAGCTGCATGAGGCTCTCCACAACAAATTTTATGCAACTGCCATGAATAAAATTGCTTTTGAATAAAATTGCTTTTGAAGATGGTTTTCTGCAAGCTAAGAGTTTACAAGCTAAAGGACTGACTGACTGAACGACTGTTTCCAGTTTTGTTTTTGTATTAGAGCTGGATTTAGCCTCTTCCTTGAGTTTCTTATTTTCTTCTATCAACTCCTTGTTTTTAAGAGTGAGTTGAGTCCATCTAGATGATAAATCATCCCATGCTTTCAAACTAATATCTTTCATGCTCCGAAAATCACATGCTTTCTATTTTCCTCTTGGGTTTCCTCGAGGTCCAGTGTGCGCAAATCAACTAAATAAGCCATGAGTGCTTAATTGCAGCGTCACCACCTCCATTTTTATACTTCTGCCACAATTTTATGACAAAAATTTCTAGATATTCGGGGAGATTGACTTTGAATGCATGGTTTCCCCCTCCTTTCTTCAAATGGGTCAAAATATTTAGGGTATCTCCTCCTAATATTGATTTTTGTCCGTCACAAATGGAATACCTATTTACCCAAGAAGCTACCTCCTTCCAATGTCCTGTCAAGCTTTCTCTTTAAATACCCTTCTGGATCCCCTGGGGATTAAATATTATCTCAGGAAGAGGTTCACCCTCATGAAAAAGACATCAAATCTTTGAGTGGGGGGGGGGGGTTAGTGACAACCTTGAGTCCAAAATCTAGAAGACCAAAGATTGTGCTAACAATTTGGCTGTCTATTTCAATCCTTTTCACTCCTACTCTAGAACAAGTTGCGTCAAAATTTGACAATTTTTTAAAATCAAATCTTCATCAAACACTTCAATTTTTTGAATGAAATTCAACTAACCTACGTTGTGAAAGACCTGAGAGATGAAGACATTCCTTAGCAGTGGTTCTACGGATTCTGTCTCTGACTTCTTCTTCTTCCGCATCGACCAGGCTAGTTTGTAATTGGAATGGAAAAGGTAGTGAGGAGGTAGATTTTTATAACAATGGTTGTGGTTTCTTGGAAGAGGTTGAGTAGTTTTGTGCATTGTCAGTAGCTTGAATTCGAACTACCCATGAATTTATAATAGCATCATGGTGGTAAAGAATGACGATGGACATGACTGATGTGATTGTTGAAGGTGGTGAGATTTTAATTCATTCACATGGTTCCCACATTTCTAGCCTTGTTACTCATGCCATATGTCATCCTTTGAAAAGAGTGACATCATGCCTTATTCATTTGTCATTACCTCTTATATCTCCAATTTCTCCTTTAGTTTTTTTTATTTTTAATCAAATGCATTGGGAAGTTCAAATATAATTAAGAGCTTTGGCAAAAATTAAATACACATCACCTTACCAACTCAACATCCTTTTGATCGTTGGTGCTTCACCTCCTACGTTTGGAAAGCAATCATGGTTTATATACATTTTGATAATTTACACTTTTAGCCCTTATTTGCATGCATAAAAGAAAATATATTTTTATTTTTTTAGATATAGGGGGGAAGAAGACTATAAGAGAATTATGGTCTTCTTCCTTTATTTGTAAATCCTAAAAAAATACTCATGGCTAGAAGAGTTGAAATATTCCACTGAATTGAATTCCTCATACAGTAGCATGTCCTTAATGAAGGTTTCTTTATCATGGGATTATTGATACAGCCTTAGTCTATGGTCGTTCACTAACAAAGTTTTTTCTATCACCATTAATTGGCAATAATCTCACAGATCCATTATCATATATCCTTTTCAATCTGGTAAGGTCCTAACCATCTTGTCCTCAGTTTCCCTTTAAAGTGCTAGTATTTTGAGTCAAACAGTAAGGCCCATTCTCCTTTTCTAAATCTTTTGGTCTTTATATGAGAATCATGTCAGACCTTCCTTTGATATTAAAGGATCTCATCTTTTTGTTGTGTTTCCATCCACATAATCATCTAATTCATTTAGCTACATCATTCTATCTTGCTGAGCTTCATCTGAGTCAATTCCTATCTTTAGTGTTGTTCTCTGGGTCTGCAATTCAAATTCCACTGTGAGAAATGGATTTTTTCCATATACTAGTTCACATGGGGAGAAACCATTGGTGGTGTTCCAAGTTATGTTGTATTCCTATACTGCTTCAGGCAGTCTTGGCACCCAATTCTTTCTATTTTCATTTATAACTTTAGTCAAGATGTTTTGTAGTTCTCTATTGGTGACTTGCACTTTCCCATTGGATTGGGGTTAATAAGGTGATGATTTCCTATGCTTGATATGGTAAATATTCAAAAAGGAATCAATCATGTTGGACACAAACTGAGGTCCTTAATCAAATACTATGGCTCTAGGAGCTCCAAACCTTAGCATGATATTTTGGTACAGAAAGTCAGCTACATCACGTCTTTATTGGCAAATGTCAGTGCTTAAACCTCAACCCATTTGGTAACATAGTTGGTGCACACTAGACAGGTACTATTTTCCATAAGATGAGTGGTTTTATAGGTCCAACAAAATCAATCCCCCATTTCTCAAATGGTCATAATATTATTTGAGGATTGAGGATCATTTCAGAAGACAGGGTAGGCTTCCCAATTCTTTGACATGCATGACATTTCCATACATATTTCTTGACACCTTTGTGGAGAGAGGGCCAATAGTACCCAGCTCCAATGACCTTATGAATTTCCCTCTTTATTAAGTAGTGTCATCCTCTATGCTCATAATGACACACTCTCCGTATGTCATATACTTCATCTTCTTGAATAGACCTATGAAGAACCATGTCAGGACAATATTTAAACAAAATTCCATTGCACCAATTATATGTAGCATTTTTTCAAACTAATCGTTTTCTTTCTTTTCAAGTGAAATAAGCTGTAAACTTCCACGTACTTATATAATTGGAAATTTCAGAAAACCATGAAGAGTGTGTTGATACTGAAAACAAGTGATCATCTGGGAAGTGATCTTGAACTATCTCACGTTCTCCTGAAACATTCAATCTTGAAATAAATTCAACAACAACATTAGCCTTTCCAGGATTATAAATAATGGTCAAGTTAAACTCTTGTAAAAGAAGCAACCACCTGATAATTTTCCCCCCTACTAATGGTTTGTTCATAAGCATCATATGGCTGAATGGTCTATATACACAAAAATATTATAACTAGTAATGTAGTGTCTAAATTTGTTTAGAGAGTAAACAACAGCTAGAAACTCGTTTTCTATAGTGGTGTAGTTTATTTCCATAGGGGTCAGGTTTTTACTGATGAAATGGATGTCATACATTTCTTCTTCCACATCTTTCTACCTAAGAATATCTCCCATTGCATTCTTGGAGGAATCCATGTGAATATGAAAAGGCTGGCCCCAATTGGGTCCTCTCAAAAATGGGGTGGTCAATTTCTCCTTTATAACTTCAAAAGCTTGTTAATATTGAGGAGTCCATTAAAAAACATAGTATTTTTCAGTAGAGAGAACATTGGTGAAAAAATCTTACTAAAACATTATAGGAACTATATGTAATAACATGCATATCCAAGAAAAATTTTGATGTCTGTTTCATTTGTTGGTGTAGGAAGCTTAGGAATAAATTCTATCTTTTTAGGATCAACTTGGGTACCCTAAGTAGAGATATGATGACCCAAAACAACCCCTTGATCAACCATCATAAAGCATTTTTCATGACTTAAAGAGAGTTGGTGTTGCTCACATCTTGCTAACACTTTTTCAAGATTACCACAAAGACTCCTCAAAGGTAGACCCATGTAGCCAAGTGAGAATAACCATATAAACTTCAACACAGTCATTGGTAAAGTCTTCAAAAAATAGCTAAAATTGCTCTCTAAAAGGTTGTAGGTGCATTAGAAATTCCAAATGGTTGAAATTTGTATGCAAATGTACCCTAGGGACAAGTGAAAGTGGTCTTATCTTGAACAGCAGGTGCTATACTAATTTGGTTGTATCCACGAAACCCATCCAAGAAGGAGAATTAGTTTTTACCTTCCAGATTGTCTAAAACCTAATCTATAAAGGGCAGCGGGAAGTAATCTTTCTTGGTGGCTTTATTAAGCTCCCTATAATATATATAGATTCTCCTTACCATTTTTCTTGGGAACTATAACAAGAGGTGATACACACTGACTACCAGATATTGGATAGATAAATCATATCCTCAATAGTATCTCTATTTCACCTTTGACAATGTCTCTTAGTGATGGGTTAATCCTTCGTTGTGGTTTTCTGACTAGTTTGACATCCTTAGTATAAATATGATGAGTGCGGATGATTGGATGAATCCCTTTCATATCCGTATAATCCCAAGAAAAATATTTCAAATGATTTCTCAGGATGTCTATGACCCTAGTATCTTGGTTGTCTTCTAAGTTGTTACCAATAGTCAATTCTTTTCCTATCGCAATAGTTTCTTATTTATTGTATTTTAAAATACACAATTTTGTCTTAGTAATAAGAGAGTTTAAGGGACAAACATGAGGCTGTAGCGAGTGAAGAATAGTCATGTTCTCAAAAGATATAATCTTGGCTTAAGGAAAATGAAAATCAGTTGATGTTTATCCTTCATGGTAATCATAGGTCTCTCCAAAACCATCTATAGCAATTTCACTCACTGAGATGATGTTATTATTTTTTGAGTTCAAAGCAGTCATTTTATAGCCTTTGTTTTAGTTTCTGTAGCCACAGTTTTGGTTTCCATAGCAACAGTATCTTCTTTTTCTAACACTAGGTATGTCTCTATAATTTCTTCCATATGATTTTTTATTGCAATGGTGGTCAGATAAGTAGGACTCATATAGTTATTATCTGAAAAAATCCACCCACACACATTTACAAACATCCATATATGGCTGAGAAGGAGGATAAAGAGAAATATTCTTTGTTTTTTTCCCATTTGAAAGTCATTTCTCCTGACCTATAGTCAATGTATGTAGCAACAGTAGCTAGCCAGGGTCTTTATAAGATAGCCGGATATCCCATCTTTTGATTTTTAGGTTGTAAGACCATAAAATCTACTTGATACTCCCAAGATTCAACCGTAACCATTATTTCCTCAATTATTCCTTCTGGTACAACAATAGATTGATTTGCTAATTGGAGGATAGTACTGGTTGGTTGTAATCATGTTAAAGAAAAAAAATTGAATGTATATGTTGTTATGACATTGATGGCAGCACCAAGATCCACCAAAATGTTAGATATTGACTGACCATTTACAAAAATTGTAATGACTGGACTCCCAGAGTCCCTATATTTTGGTGAAAGAAATTTTCCATGTCCAAGGTCAGCTAGATTTCCAATTACTTTGACTATTTTTGGGTATTTATTCTTCCTTCGTGGCATCTTTATGTAATGGTTCCTAATGGTTTGGTTTAATTCAGGAATGTCCCTTATTGCTCTTAAGAGTGGGACCTCTATATTCAAATTTTTAAGCTCTTGAACCAGTGTTGTCTCTTCCCCATTCTGCATTTCTTTTAATCTCTCTAGGAAAGAAGTTGTATGCATATTCTTGTCTTTCTCTTGATCATCCCTAGTTTCTTGTGTTTGTGGAAAGATTTTGGTTCTCTTCCTATCCTCAGAGGTACCTCAGTAATAACTATTGGAGGATTGTTCAATGTTTTTCCAAATCTCATCTACAAGTTCTTAATGACATTAACTTGCATTGTTTCACCTTGTCATGCTTCGCTAATTAAAGTTGTTTGTTGATTTTTGGGATTGAGACAAGTTGGGCTGGAAGTTGAGTTTGTGTTACTTGCCTACTACTGGTGATTTTATTGTAGTGGTGGCATTAAATCTTGTTGATGTGTAAACCTCTTTGGAAGATTATACTTCTGTTGGGGTGACTATTGTTGGTTTGGCCATGGATGTGCATTGGCAGATGGTGTCTAGCCTTGTTGATTATATGGAGGCATCCATGGTTTTGGATTTTGGTAGGCCATCTAGTTTGGTGGTGTCCAATCAAGTTACCCCAAGTTAGTGGAGGGGTCTGATTGGGCCATGACATCATCCAAGGGTTATGATAAGTTCTAAGGGTATAAGCAGACTGATTATTTGATCTTTGAACAAAGTTTACTTATCCATTTGTTTGAGTCATAGTGTTTAATATTTCTCTCAGCTGAGGTGGGAGAGTACAATGGTTAGTGTCATGTTCAGGGACATCACAGATCAAACATATTTTTGTGATGTCTAGAGGACACTATTTCTACAGATGTTTTTTCCTGCATATGGGACAACATATGTCTGAAGGTTCTTTTACATCATTGTCATTAGCTTTCAGCCCATCCATGGTTTAAGTTAACTATGTCAAAATGTGTGTTTTCATATTGGCCAGCTCCTATAGAATTTATGAGGTACCAAAGACATGTTTTGATGTTTTCTTTCTTCTAATGCATCCCCTTGTTCTAGAGTAGCTCCTACATAACTCAACGATCTGTTCTAGGGTAAGTTTGTGTACATCACCTCCTCCCATGAAATGGAGGGATTCTTTGGCTTCATCATCAAGTCTTTTAAGGAATATTGTCTTGCTTATTTCTGCATTCAATTCATATTCACTTCTCCTATGGATTTTTTTTTCCAAGTAATCCTCAAGATTTTCATCTTCCTTTTGTCTCATCTAAAAGAATTCTTCCCTCCTATCTCTTCCCATGTAAAATTCTTGGTATTTGTCCAAAAAGGAAGTTTCCATCTATTCCCATGAATGAATGGAGTTAGAGGGAAATCTCATAAACCACCTCATGGCAGAGTCCTTGAGGGTGGAAGGAAAGAGCTTGAGTTTCTGGTTATCTGTTTTGTAGTTATACGTTTCGCATAGAAGTTTGAATTCAAACAAGAATTGGTTTGGATCATTTGTGGGAATTCCTAAAAAGGTAGGCAGAACGGATGGGGAAATGTTTTTCATAGGTTCTTCCTCTTCATCATTTAAGACAATAAGGTAGGTAAAGGTTCTACCCAAGGGTCTATCATAATTGTTTTGATTGCTTCCTTTGTCTTTCATTTCTGCAAACTGTTCAGGTTCTGGACAAGTTAATTCAAATTCAATGTAAGTTAATTCCAATTCAACATCATTCTCAGGTGTAATATTATCAGTGTTTACTATAGGTTCACTAGTTGGGGATATTATTTGAGTGTTGCGAGGTATATATCTCCCTCTAGCATCCCTTGTCATATGCATCAATATTTATCTTTAACACAAAGATCAAAATCTCTATTAGTTGCATGACTCAACTTCAATAACACCCATATCATAAAAGGTGAATAGAATGAAGTGTTTTTCTTATGGTAGTCCTTAGAAACGAAACTAAAATTGATCGGTCGTTATAACTTTCAATCATTTAATCAAACTATTCAAGTGTTGATGTCATTATAGACCAGGGTTGTGTTCAAGGATGTATGCATAGAATTTGATATGCAACTCAGTCACTATGGTGGTTCTTTCAATGGGGGGTTCATTTGGTATCGATTCTCTTATTCTATATTACTTATATGTTGAAAGAGGGTAAATTTCTAAGCTACTGAATATCAAAAGCTTCTAGACTATCTAATGGAAAACAAAGTATATAAAACGCATCTATTCTACTGAAACAAAGTTACTAAATGAAATGCTTGTTAAAGGAAACGCTTTGCTAAAATGAAATGCTTGTTTAAAGGAAATGACAAGTAAAGGAAATTCACTAAAATAAAAAGACATAAGATTGTATTTAGATAATCACCAAGTCAATATGTTAAAACTGGAACTTAGTAAATGTAAATATTTTTCTTGAAGTACCAGTCCTCCAATATCCTTAGTCAAGTGGGCACTTACTCTACTTTGGGATTGAGACTCTTAACCCAAACATATCCTCAAAATATCATATATTATATTGATAAAAAATGAGTTTGCTACATACTTTAGAGAGAAGGTCAGCGCTACAGACTAGAGAGCAACATGACCATCTAGCTACCTTGGAGGTGAGTTTCCATCGATGAGATAGGCGGATGATGGATATCCTGTTAGAGGTCACATGGTTAGCTCATGTGGGGCTGATGCCACATATTAAGCTAGACTACGGCCTACTCAAATCCTAAGCGGAGAGATGGAATAATGAGATCCAGTGCTTCCGACTCCCTACTGGAGAGATGACCATCACATTAGAGGATGTTTGACGCATATTGCGTGTGCCTTTCTAGGGGTAGTTGATTGAGTATATTAGTGACAGAGATGAAATTATAGACTACCTAATCAAGGTTTTTGGCCATGATGAGATACCTTGCCGAGGTATGACGGTGCAGCTGCACCAATGTATTACAGATCCAGGGCTACATCGCTTGCCCGTGTACCTGATGGCTCTTGTCAATGGCTTTCTGCTTATTGACAAGACAAGTACTTCTTTTCCACTAAACCTCATTAGTGTTATATGAGGATTTCTATGAGGTGAGAGATATTGTTGGGGCCAGTGCATGTTGGCACATCTATATTGAGATTTGCACCAAATTACATACCATGGTCAGAAGACCGTGGGTCCTGCCATGCTACTACAAATATGGGCGTGGGATCACATAGCTTTTGGTCACCTTGCAGGAATTCTACGAGTTCGGGCTCCAGATGAGCCATCAGTGATGGGATGGGTCCCAGTTAGGGATGACATCCATGGACACATGGGGGGATACCTACCATTACCACAATTTTTTTGACAACATTCAACACCATATGATAGTGTGGAGGCCCTACCAGCAGTATATGTGGGCAAAGGATGTACATGAGCTGAGTATATGCATGGTCGAGAATTTTTTTATTTGCGGTTTGGGATACATCACAAAATATTACAAAGTTGATCAATGCTAGAGATAGTTTGGGGTAGTGTAGGATGTATCTGGTCCTGAGATGTGGTATACATGCTGAGCCGTAGAGATATTTGGTATGAGGTCGCTGATCCAGAAAGGTAGGACTCTATTCATCTTTGATCAGATGGTACCATAGATTTGAGCTCCATTGAGACATATGAAAGATATTGGAGTGACAAAAGAGTATGGGCCAGGGTACATGATAGTTTTTCCTCGTCGTCTTACCATTCCGAAGGGTGCATGGGATGTAGGGGTTATGACACCAACAGAGCAGTTCAGTGGCAACGATGAGGACTTAGATGATGATGATGGATTTTATGGTCAGAGGTAGATGACTAAATAGAGACAGATCCTAGTTTCTCCACAGATACATATGCCTCAAGTGGGCATACTAGTTGGGATACAAGCACCATTATAGCAAGTGCCTCCTCAGAGATTATCACCACATGGTTCGCCATAGAGAGTAGTACCACAATAGGGGCTGGTTGGTAGCCCTCCACATAGTCTGCTGAGAGGTGGAGGGGGTGGGGATGATGGAGGTGATAGATCCATACACTTAGCACATATTCAATAGATGACAACTCAGACGTTGCAGGATACAGGTCTACTGCAGTAGGCTATGACCCAGGTACAACAATTGACTATAAAGAGATATCATGCTAGGGCATAGGTATAAATTTTTACTACAGAGAGGGATTAGCTGAGTGCCGTAGGGGCACAAGCTTAGGAAGTGATAGCAAATCAAGATCAGCTCTGGGCTAAGCGTGCAATGGGATAGGATGAGATTGCTAGACTCTTTGTAGAGGTTTCCTCATTCTGAAAAACTAATGGAGTCATGGTGACACCACGTATGCACATGGAATTGGTGACAACTAATGGGAGGGCATCTTATTATATATCATTGTACTACGAGGCTATCCCAGAGGGCCAGAGAGCACCCAGATACAGTTAGTAGATGATGTATGTGAGATAACATATACCATCAGTGTTAGCTAGATTAGTTGAGTAGTTGTGAGGGCAGCCGACAGGGTAGATGTCAGGCCAGCAGAGTCCATAGGCGATGGGACCCCCACTAGCTCGGAAGCCACATAGTCCCCATGAGGGATCGAGTCAGACATTACTCATTTTTATTTGTACACATATATGTATGTATGCCTCGGTATGAAGGCTCAATTTTGATCAATGTATATGATGTATCATTTTATATTACGCCTCATGATGAAGGCTCATTTTATATCATGATGATGTATACCTTGAGACACATATTATATATGGACACTTGATTTTGACATGAATGATGATTGTGATGCTTAGACTCTATATTATGATGTTGTTATAGATGTATCACATGTTTTTCATTTATGACATATCCTTAGATGATATCATTTGTATTGTACATGAGATGTTGTATGGTTTTGTCCACTTGATGAATTTTATGACATTGGTGTGGGATGATAGATTTTGATATTTGCAACCCATCTTACCCCATTGATGATACGATATGTGATGATTAGCTTAGCATACATGTATGACGTAGACTTGGAATTTTATTGATATATGTTGTATATGATGCTAGATGTGATGATTTAGATGATGATGTGAGAACAAACAATGTACACGTCACAAAGCTAGCACAAGCAAAAGTTAACAAATCTACCAAATATACACAGTAAACAACATAACAACAAAACTATATACAATCATTCACAAGCATGCAAAAACATTCTCCATACATACAAATAAGAATGAATTTAATTTAAGCAAGAAAAGATCAATCTAAAAGGTATGTTTAAGCAACACAGTATACAAATGTAAAAGGAAGAAAAACTATACAAATAATGTACACACAAATAAAGAAAGAAACAAACAAAGAAAAAAAGCTAGTAAACTACTACTACGTTTTTGTAAGACTATTTTTAATGTGTTTTGTGTTATTTTTGGGAGTTTTGTGAAACAATTTCCTATTGTTTTTGTATTTTTTGGTTTTCTATTTTTTTTGGGTTTTTCTAACAATATGCTAATGTTTTTGGATTTTCTAACGATTTTCCGAAGCTATGTACAGGAAACCAAGAAATGTGGATGCCCCCAATAGTAGATGGGAATTTATAAAGGTAGATTCCATTTGTTATAAAAAAGAAGGTGAAGATGTGAAGATGCCCCCAACATTAGATGAGAATATACAAAGGAAATCTCTTCACATATTTACAAGAGGAGAATCAACTAGATCAAGGCTTTGAAAGGATAGGCTCACAAAGAATCTCATATGTAGGTGCATAACTAGCTCTAAACTAAGAAAATGTACCCTTTTGGATGCGAGATTCTTGTGAACAACGAATCTTCCTAAGGCGCCAAAAACTGGTTTTCACCAAGGGATCTATCCAAAGTGCCACAATTACGTGGTTTTGACATTTGGACGACCTGCTTTCTCTTTTTACTTTTTTTTTTTGTTTTTTTGTTTTTTTAAAAACTTTTTTGTTTGTTTTCCAATGTTTTCTCCAAGTTTCAAGCATAGAACCACTTGAGGTGCATGGTGTTCATGGGCTCTCGCAGCTCATATCCATCAGGATAGGCAAGCTTGTATTCTATTGACCCAAATTTGGACACAATTACATAGGTCCTAACCAATTAGGTCTGAACTTTCCTTTCTTTTCTCTCTCCTTAACTGTGTTGAAGTGGTTTTCCTTCAACACCAAATCTCATACTTCAAACTGATGAGGTATGATTGTTTTTTTGTAGCTCCATGATACTCTGTTCCGATACACTTTAAGGTGGTTGAGTGCATGGATGCATCTTTCATCTAGTAGCTCCAGTTCTTCCAGTCTAGCCACTATGTAATCCTCATCTTTATCTAGATAGTCCCTAAGAGATATTCGTAGGGAGGGAAGCTCTATTTCTAGGGGGATGATGGATTCAATTCCAAACACTAGGGAATAAGGTATTGCAATAGTAGGGGTGCGAATGGAGGTCCTATAAGCCTAAAGGGTAGGGTGAATTTGTAAATGCCAATTGCAACCTATTTTACTCACCATCTTCTCCATGATCTGAACAAGTGTTTTATTAGAGGCCTCTGATTTCCCATTACCTTGAGGGTAATATGGCATGGACTACTTTAATTGTATCTGAAAGCACTGACATAGAGCTTTCACCGTCTTGTTCTTGAAATATTTTCCATTGTCAATGATAACGGTGGAAGGAATTCCATAATGACATATGAGATGGTTCATGATGAACTTTGATATTTGAGCCCCTGTAACATATGTCATTGGAACAACCTCCACCCACTTGGTGAAGTATTATGTGGCCGTTATAATGTGTGTATGACCATTGAATGAAGTAGGGGTAAGCTTCCCAATTAGGTCTAATCCCCATTTAGAGAATGACCATGGTGTTGTGATTGGTTGTAAAGGTTGCGACGGTGCATGGATGAAGTTCTTGTATTTCTAGCATAATACACACTTCTTTACATAATTTCAACAATCTGTCTCCCTGGTGGGCCAGTAATAGTTTAACCTTAATAACTTGTTTCTAAAACCATCCCATTTGTATGGGCTCTACACACTCCTTCGTGTACCTCCTTGATTTCTCATATTGACTCTGCCATATCTAAACAATGCAACATATTCCTATCATAGCCACAACAATAGAGGGTGCCTCATAGGAGGGTGTAATGAGCTATTTTGTGGATAAGGCTTTGTTTTTCAGAATGGGTGATGTTCGGAGGAAAGGTACTACTTTGGAGGTAGTTAAAGATGGATTCATACCATGGGGAAAAGGGGCCAACAACTTCACATGTCAAGAACTATTCTGAAATGTCATATGTGGGTTGACATATATTTTGAAAAAAAAAATGGCATATCATTTTTCTCTGGTGGAATCCTTAGCATAGAACCCACTCTTGCCATTACATCTGCATATATGTTTTGTTTCCTTAGAATTTGTTTAAAGGTGATGCACAAAAAATATTATTTTAGAGTTTCTACCAACCTTTTATACAGGATGAGTTTGTCATCCTTGAATTTATATTCATCATTGAATTTCTTGATAATCAGTTGTGAGTCACCAACGAACTTAAGGTGGTGGATATTCCATTTTATAGCCAGCTTCATCCCAATGATGAGAAATTCATATTTTGTAATGTTATTTTTGCATAGAAATCCGAGACGAAAGGATTGGGGTATGGGGCCTCCTGCAAGAGTGATTAGCACTACACCTTCCCCTAAACCATGGAAAGTAAATGATCCGTTAAAATGTACTCACCATATGAAATATTCTTCAATGTACATTAATCTTGCATCAGGAAGGTCCAAACACACTGGCTCTGTTCTAGGTAAGGGTGCCTCTGCGAATTGGTTTGCAAACACCTATCCTTTTACTGAATTTTGGTGTACATAATCAATGTCAAATTCATTGAGTAGGATGATCCAATAAACCATCCTACCAGTAAGGGCGGGTTTTGATAACAGGTACTTGAGCGGGTCAACTTTGGATATAAGCTTGGTTTTGTTATTCAACAGATAATGGAGAAGTTTTTGGAAGATAAAAACAACATCCAAATGAGATTTTTTTATTTGGGGATAATTGAGCTCATATACAATTAGGGTACGAATGAGATAGTACACTGCTTTTTATTTTTGGATTAGGTCATACTGATCAAGCAAGGTGCTAATAACAAATTGGGTTACACACACACACACACATATAAAGTGACTTTCCTAGGGTTGGTTGCATGAGGACTAGTAGATTCACCAAATACTGCTTGAGCAAAGCAAAGGCCTGTTGTTGCTCTGGTCCCCAAATAAATTCAATGCCCTTTATAAGAAAATGGGTGAAGGAGTGACATTTGTCACCAAGCTGCAAGATAAAGCAGTGCATGTCTTGTATTTTTCCTTGCAAGCTATGCAACTACTTGATGTTCTTAGGAGGAGGCATTTTAGTAATAGCAGTTACTTTAGCAGGGTCTGCCTCGATCCCTCTTCTTGATACAATGAAGCCTGTTAGCTTCCCTGATAACACTCCAAAGACACACTTCCTTAGATTTAACCTGACCTTATATTCTCGAAGACGTTCAAAAATGCACCTCAAAACCTCAGGATGGTCTTCTCTTGTCCTTGAATTTTCTAGGATATCATTGACATAGTCCTCCATGATGTCATTAAGCATGTCATGGAATATTACGGTCATTTCCCTTTGATAAGTTACACCGATAGTTTTAAGGCTGAAGGAAATTACTCGATAACAGAATGTCCCCCAGGGGGTTGCAAAGGTTGTCTTATGCTGATCTTCCTCTACTATTTTGATTTGGATGTAGCGAGAAAATCCATCCATAAGAGATAACATTTCATATCCTGCAGTCGAATTGACAATCATGTCGATGTTGGGTAGGGGAAAATCATCTTTAGGACATGCCTTGTTGATATCTTGAAAGTCGGTGCAAATTTTGATTCCAATATGTTTCTTATGAACTGGAACGATGTTAGATATCCACTATGAGTAGTCAATTGGTCTGATAAACCCTGTGGCTAGCAACTTTTCAAGCTCTTCCTTGAATAGAAGGCCATTTTGATTCTCTCCATATTACTCAAAGCTTGGATGGATAAAATGCAAGATAAAATGCAAGCTCAACACTAATGGAGGATGCTCAAAGATGAAAATGCTTATAGTTTATGTTATATGCATGCAAAGGTGTAAGAAGAAATATATGAAGAGGGTTCTTTATATAACCATTTGATTTGAAGAATCTTTGCATCCTATTATATGTGGGATTAACAAATAAATGTTAGTTAGGGATAAACATTCTTTAGAATGGTAAAATTTGCTTTAGGGGAGTTTAATTTATCATTCGTGATTCACGGGAGTTGAGGGGGGTGTATTAATTAATCATGAGTGATTAAATAATAGGTAGGTGTAAGCTTAAAAGAGATTTTTAGAGGAAAGTTAGCATGGTCCAGGTTATGAGAGGAGTTTAATCCAATAAATGACGATTTATTGATTTAACAAAAGGGGAAGTTGATTAAGTAAGAATAATTAATTAATCTAGATATAAAGGAACACTAATTAATAGAAGGTCATTAATCAACGTCTTGAGCGATATAAGGGTTACTTAATTAGTGTAATATAATTAATCAATGGTGATAAAAGAGAAAAAGTGAGTTATTGACGATATGTCGTTAATTTGCGGGAAAGGGGATAATTGGAGCAATTTAAGTATTTAAATTGCTAGATCTAAATTATAGGTGTCTACAAATACGAAATGAAATTTTAATATAATATACATGATTGATGTTGTTGGATTATGATTTGCATATATTTTAATCTAGTTTTCAAGAATGAATTAGATTTGTAGTTGTTATATTATGGAAACATGGTAATTATAGAAGTAACTAATTTTAGACTTACAAAATCTTATTGACAAAAGTTAATTGTTAGAATTTAGTATGAATGTGTATCTTTATAGGCTTGAGTGATGAATAATGACTGACTAGCAGATGAATAATTGATGTAAATAAGTTAGTTTCATGTTTTTTATTGAAAATGCATAGTCATGAAAATTCTGGTAAACTTAATTTTTGTTGATAATTTGATCTTGAAAATGATATATATAAACTATGTGAAAATTGGTGTGTGTGTGTGTGTGTGTGTGTGTGTGTGTGTGTGTGTGTGTGTGTGTGTGTGTGTGTTTGTTTGTTGTGCAATTGTTAGAATTTAATTTCATATATAATTTCGGGCATGTATGATGTGTTTGTTGAGTGTGCAGATATCGAACAAGCGTTCATAAGATTTAGTACCAAAATAACCAAAACAATAAAATAAACAAAAGAGGATGAAGGGGGACTAACTCACACGGGGCTCATTGACCAACAATGTGTCACTCGGGCTCAGAAAATTGTTTGGGGAATGTAATTGTGTAATGTGACCTTTGTTTTAATGTTTTCCTTTATTCCTTCTTTGAAATTTATTTTCCTTTTCATGTTAACATTTTTATTAAATAGTTGTTTATCTTTGATAATTTGTAAGTTGGATTGTTAATTAACCCCCTTTCTAATTTTGGGATGTTAGACCTATGTTTTGTGGATTGAAAAGTTTTCCATTTATGGAAAACTCGAATTTGACCTTTGAGAGAAATTTTGGAAGGTGTGTGGGACAAGTAAACCTTGTCCCATACTCCATAAACTCCTCATACACCTACCCATAGGGTAGGTGTACTTTTTTATGAAACTTCGGCCACATAAAGACTCTTTTTTACATCATTTATGGCTTGTGATCTTTCTCTCTTTTCAAGATGAGATCTTGTAAGTAATTTTCTTACCTTTTTGACTTTTAAGATTTGAGATTATTTATGATGATTTGATGAAGTGACCTTTTGGGACTTCTTAAAAAATCAAGTTCTATGGATGTGCACCATTTATTTTATTTTCCAAATTTTTAATTTGTTTTTGTGTGATGATTTTGGGAAATGGGTTGAGTATGGGTTAAGTCATGTTAAAGGTGAATTGATTATTTATAAGGGAGACCCATGTGATGTGTAAGGGATATCATGTCATGCTTGGGGATTAGAGTTATTTTTTAGATAAGGCATGCCCCATGGCAAGATCCTAAGGGCCCCTCTACTTTAGTTTTTTTCCTGTAAATTGGATTCTTGTGCTTTGGTTTTGGGGGAGTTCACTTGGTCTTAGGGAGGTGCTGTTTCCTTGAGGGTTGTTTAGAAGGATTGTGGGATTATTGGAGTGCTTGAGAATGTTTTCTTTAAGATAATTTTGGGACAAGTGATTTTTAGGTATGCCTAACCCATTTGATTTCTCTAATTATAATGTGATTTCTACTTGAACTTATCTTAGAATTGTGAGTTTTTATTACCCATTTGGGTACGTGTTAGTTTGTTGAATAAGTGTTGTGTAGAACCTTTCATGATTCCACTATGGGCATGCAAGTGGTGTTGTGTGTAGGGGAATGCGTTTTACCACCGGAGGGATAAGTAGTGTCTTGAATATAATGTGAAATAAACCATACCTTATAACACAAGGTCAGGGTATCGAGGGACCCATGAAATAATTAATCCATTTTAAAATTAATAAATCATCTTAAACCTTCTGAGATTTAATGAAATAAGGGATAAACATACGTTGACCTTGAAGCCAAATAATAGAAAAGTTATATCAAGTAACTAATGTATCGTCTGATATTGGGCTATTGTTATAAAGTCAAGTGTATTAATAAGAATCAAATTATTTATTTGTATAAGATAACTTAGTAGTGCTCTTACGAATTATAGTTAGTGCCATAGTGGGATAGTCTTGTGTCGCTTTTGGTCCAATCGCAACCTGGCGTACTCACACGGTTATTGGATTAGCCAATTCAACCGTTAAATCAATCGGAAGCACAATGCGACTAACTTGAAAGATAAAGAAAATTAGTAAGTATTATGCAGTAACACTTAATCCATGATTAATAATGTAAAATTGAAATTTTTTTCCCATTAATTATTTCTGAACTTAACAAAAAAATTATTCCATAATTTTCTACCTCTTAAATAGTTGTTTTGTGACTAAAATTTTTGGGGCGTCACAAAAGCTCAAGTCCAATCGAGACAAGGCCCACTTGTGAGAAGCTGTGGAGAAGATCCTCATATGTTATTTTATTTCATGTTGTATGAGTATACTAATTACTTTCCATTTTTGCAATGTCTGTACTTCCATTTCTATAGTTAATTTCGTTTACAACAATTTAATTTTATGTGCATACTTTCAATTTCATTATGTTGGTAGATTCCAAATATGGATTATTATATCAACTTTAGCATTTAATTTTTAATAATTTTCTTGTAACAAGTGCATTTGATTTCAATGCAGGTGTAAGTTAGTTTAGTTTCAATTCCTTATGTGCAACTAGGTTAGATTTATTTCACTCATTTCTTCAAGCATTTTACTACAACATATACATTTTTGTCTCCTTGCAAGGTTGTATTTCCATGGGTTGACAATTAGTGAAGTAACAATATCCATAAGTCAAACAACTGCTCCATAGTTGACTATGTCAGGTTATAGGAGAGAATTTTCTACATTGGATTAAATTGATGGTTTGATTTTTCTCATTAGTTCCCTTGTTCTAAGAAATTCTCATCACTTTTATCCTCAATTGTATAACATGCACTTCTTTCACTCTTTGTCTTCCTCTTCTATAATTGAACACATCATAATATCTAGCTTAGTAAACAAGGCTATATACTCTTCACCCATCTCTTGCACACCTTCTTTGCACACACATCTAACTGATTGCTACACATCTTACAATCCTATGCAGTTTGTCTATTTTTGCACTTCAAGATCTATTGTTGTGCAACTTGGAAACCTACACATATCACATTTTTCTCACTTAATTTTTTGCATTCTCTACTCACTTGCAAGATGGATAACGTCACTCTTTCAATACTAGAGTTGTTCCCCACTCTTATACCAAATGATGCAACCACTGTTAGGAGTCCCTATGATGAGAGGCCTTAGATCGTGCATTGTTTAGAATACATAGTGGAACCTAGAAATAACACTTTTAAATATTTATCTTCATCAACAATGGAAAGTTTCAATCCTCATAGACTTTCAATATCTAGCTTATTACAACACACTATCCACAAGCCTACAAACATATGAACACTACAATGTTGCCTAGATAATTCAATCCATCCTAGAGCTACGCACAAGTCTCTACATGCAACACTCTTTGCAATCACAACCTAGACTTTGAATCTCCCAACCAAAATTGAATGCCTTCCACAAATTTAGTGATGTGTTTATATAGACACAATCTTCTACATTCAATCAATCAAGTTAGTTACATTTGATGCATAAATAAGTAAATGTGTTACAACTATTAAATGGAGGTTCAGACCCAAAAGACCCATATCATAGCTAAACTAAATGTAAACATAATTTGTCCTAATGAACACAATTTATATGTAGTGACTCATCACCATCTCCCACTTGTGAGCTCAAGTCTAGTAAAAAGATGATCTCGTTATTTGTGCCATCAAATAATCTTGTGTGTTATTACACGGTAAGTAGACCCACACCCACACCCTATTTAAGATCTCTACTTGGTATTACTATGACTTCGTGGTTTGACATCTACATGCAAGGTATAAATTCACGTCTCCCTCCCTAACACGAGACTTTGAAGATTCCTTATGTGTTTCTGCACATGTTTTGAAGGGTTCTCGATTCTATGACATCTTTCAATTGTTTGTTCCATGATTTGGTTTCATGCCAAGGTTTATAAGATTTATGCCATCCCTTGAGATATGTAGGCATAACACAAAGGTGCTACAATGTCCTTTGATTATTCTTCTTGCGCAAGATTCTTCAACCATGAAATCACATTTTCTAATCTTTGATAAATTTGCTACAACTTTTGAAGATTACTTTGTGATCATTGAAGTAATGCAAACTTATCTACATAATTATGATAATGTTGTAAATAGACATAAGTAGAATAAAACATAACACATGCATGCTCGTAAGTTGAGATAGAGTATAAAAAAACACATTGCATTTAACAAGACTGCTCATTGTTAGACTTTTCTTATATTCCTACTATAACATAAATTTGGCTGAATCTAAATTGCAAGTGAACACAAATGCTCATGTGTCAAATTTCTTGTAAAGTGTGCCATCAACCAAAGGAGAATATTTGGTGGAAAGTTTGACCCCATATTTATAAGGATTCAAGATGGGCTTACATTCTTCCATGTTGACATGATAAAGTATGTCTTAAGCATACTTGGATTGAGTGAAAAATATTATTTCTAATATTTTTAGATCTGAAAACCAAGGGGAAAATGCAACAAGATCAAATCAGTTTTTTAATATTATTTCATCAACCTTTCCTTCACATCATGGATTTGATTATTTAATTTACATGCAATGACGACATCATCCACATAGAGGACCATCATTAGGTGCTTCTCATCAATTTTTTGTTGTATACTTTGGGTTCCAAATGAGTTCATGCAAAACTAGAATCGATAAGAAACACTTTGTTCTTTTTTATACCAAGACTTAGGCACCTATTTTAAGCTAAACATGGGCTTGTTCAATCTATATACATAGTTGAAACTTTCACTATTCACATACCAGAGAGGTTGGAATATGTAGATTTCTTCTTATAAATCACTATAGAAGAAGGTAATTTTAATGTGCATTTAATGGAATTTACATCCCTATGTTACAACCAAACAAATTATGAGTTGGATTGAATCCATATTAGCTATTGGAGAATTTTTTTCATAGTAATACACATGATAAAGGAGGATTTGAGACCTCAAATAATTTTTGGCATCATGGCATTTTTGTATGTCATGAAATTACTTGACTAATGGATTGAATATCATACCACATGGGTGTGTATACCGTGAGGTGAAAAATCTTGTTCGACACCACACAATCCTACAATGTCAACATTTTACCATAAAACTATGCAATATTGTCAGGTGAAGATGGTGGATTGATGATTAGTTATGAAGTGGTTGTAATAGTTTAGCCAAAACTTCATCTTATTCCTTTTATACTAATACATTTTTCCATTCTTGATAGTTTGTGGATTAGTAAATAGAGAATAAGGACTTCATATCCATACTACATCTGACATCTTAGATCTTATACATAACTATTTATAATATAAATTTGTATTATGGTTCCATATTTGGTGTCAATTATTTTCTTTACTATATTTTTGGTTGCATAAGAATTCTAATATATACTTTGGCCTCTATCATTCACAATATATTTTCCACATATAACAAACACATCTTGATTCTTAATGAGAGTGTTATCCATCAGATCTGCTCCTAGGCATTGGATTAGTGGTATCACAACTCAAACACATTAAATAAAATTCTAGTGGTCTTGAAGCTTCATCTAAACTCTCTCTTTGTTTTTATTCCCACTCATATGATGTGTGAGTATAGGTAGTTAGGAATTGAATTTCACGATTCTTCCTCATACCTTCCTTCACATCCTTAGATGGGAGACCAAACAGTTCAAAAGGCTCCAACTTCATATACGTTCAAGAAAATTTTAGAGGATGATTTGCAAAACAAACAAGATGAATTGGAAGAATGACAAGAATGGGAAAAAATGAGTATTATTGATCATTTATATCAACTTTTCAAAAATGTAAATGTTACTCCCAATCCTAATCCTTAACAATTACCTTTGGTGGTCAAACCCATTATAAGGTACTAGTCAATCTAGACATTCCTATGGTTGTAGGAAAAAAAGATGTAGAATTAATTGATAACTAGGTTAACCTTGTTTGTGCATACTACATGATAAATCGATTCTATGATATATTAAATATTATATTTTCTCTTCTTAAGTTTATTTATTCATAAATAAATGGTGGCATAACTATTGTATTTCATATGAGATGATGGTAACTTAAAATATCCCATAGACACATGGAATGGTTTTGTTGAAGCACTCAATTTTTGTTTGTTGTCTAGATGGGAACTATGATGACTTGTACATCTAGTTTGCATAGTTACACCAAGAGTGTGATCAATTTTTACAGGAAACACACTCGCCTTTCACACCCTTGCTGTAAAATTGAATATTAAATAATTTGAACAAAATATCATCTTGAAGTTTAGGTTAGGCTTGAGACCATACATTTAGCCTTACATGGACTTACTATAGATCTCTTTGGGGGAAGCCTACATCTTTACCTATAAATTCAAAGAAAAATTCAAGATCAATTCTAAGCTAGAGAGATCCAAGTCTCATGAAAAAACACATTCAAAGAATTCCAATTCTGGAAAGTAGTAGAATAACACTCAAAGGATTGACCCTTCATGCCTTCCTCTAAAGATTTTGGAATTGTCAAATTATCAAAATAATCAATCCAAGATTGGAAAGTCTTGTACAATCCATAATTCTTATTGGGCCCATGATTTTTTATTGTTTATTTTAAGACCTTACGGGTCTAAACATTATTTATTCATGTTCCAGTATTCTTTAAAGGGACACACACAACTTTTGAGAGGACATACGCGGTAGAAAAGCAGTGAAGCGCACATGCCAAGAAAAGGAGTGGGTGCAAAAGGATGAAAGATAAGGGGAAAGCACAAAGGAAAGGTACTAAAGGCTACACCAAGAAAGGAAAACACTGAAATGGATGGAGGAACATGTAGAAGGATAAGCTAGGATGAAGGCATGTAAGGTGCAAGAGGATAAAGATAAACATGAGTCCAAAGATAAACCTAAAATTGTGGTTGAATCACTTGCATGGATCCGAAAAAAAGATTGGCTAAAATTATAACTAGAGTAAGGATAAGCATTGATCCTTTCAAAGTGTTACCGTGCAGAGAAGGGGAGAGGCGATGAGTGGCTATTTTTATCCATGACCTAAATGTACTAGTTAGACTTACAGTTGTAACTCAGAGGCTATTATTATCTCTTGGAAGACTAGTGACGGTAAAGTACCCACTAGTATAAATACCCATGAGGAAAAAATTGTAAAGATATACATAGGGACAAGTATACATAGAGGTAGGTAGTCTGAGAGTTAGAAGACACGACCTTGTATTTTATGAACTGTTTATATTTGAGTATGAAGGACATTGAAATATTATGATTGCAATTGGGATATCAGTGATTAATATATGAGAACTATTTAGATTGGTTAATAAATGAATTTTATATTCATTCATGCTCTCAAACTGGTTACTCACTAATATATCCACTTCAATCTTGCTAACCTGTATGGGACATGGAAATAGTTTGCGCTTTAGGTGAGCGTGCCTTAGACCACACTACGACGTGATAGGCCAATGTGAAGGGTAGGGTAAAACTTGCACGAGTTGGTTACCATACTCATGTGTGCATGAGTACAAAGGAAGACTACAAATAGACGCTTAACATTTTAGTTCCATTGTCGATACCTTCATAAAAATGCAAGGATGAAGTGCACAGAGGATGTTTAAGTTGACATAGGAGAACATCAAGGCATGACTACAAACCGTTGAAGACACTTTCAATGGACAACATCCAAATTGAGAATATTGTTTACCACGAGCATGGGTAGAAGACAACCTTTATGATGCATTATATGATAAATGTTTCTGTGAAATTTCTGGTACATCTGCATGCATGGTTAGCCACCTATTGCCTAGGAAAAAGATCATAACTTGGGTCAAAAGAATCCTTGGACTTTGGAGTGCATGAAGAAACTTGTGAGAAATAACGTGACCTAGACAGATGCGCTATACTATTGGTGGAAAGGAGCACTTTGGAGTTATATCATTGAGTACTCAATTTCAATGCTTTCTTATGCAAACAAAGCACAATTCAATTTATTTTGGGAGTTGCAGGGGTCATAATTAAGGAAAATTCCATTAGAGATTAAGAAAATGATGGTTGACATGGGAATATAAACTTTCCCAATGAAAGGATAAGTGCTCCAAAATGTGGGAGGTGTAGGAAATAAGAATAAAAATAATATATTAGGATCAAGCCAAGGATTCCTTGCATGAACACACCCTTAGGAGGATGCGATTTTAAGAGCAAAGGCATAAGGAAATGGAGAAGGAGCTATTACACCTACGTGATTCAACTCCAAAAACTACAAGGGACGACCTACAACATTGGTTAAGGAAATGAGAAGAAAGTAATGAAAAGGAGCTCCAAATAGAGGCAACAAGTGCAAAGAGATGATACAAGATCTGGAGGATGAGGAATGGTTGTATAATGTCAATAGTATCCTAATCTAACCTACTGTGTATGCTCACATAATTGGGTCAAATAATACAATTTTTTTTTTAATTGAAAGTGATAGTGATGAAGAGGTTAAAAGAGTTGAGGAGAAAGAGACTTTGAGTATTAGCCTCCCACACATCCTATAATAAGGCACACAATTGGGTCAAATAATACAAAACAAGTTTTAATTGAAAGTGATAGTGACGAAGTGGTTAAAATAGCTAAGAAGAAAGATACTTTTAGTAGTATCCTCCTACACATCCTACAATCATTATAACCAATATCAAAGAAAATATAACTTAACCCCCATCTTCCAAAAGTGTAGAGATTTGGCATGATGAGTGGCAATACAACAATGCCGGAAAGAACAGGTGTGCAAGGGAGCACATTGACACACAAATCCATTGGAAATAATGCCTTACCTCACTCTAGCAATAGGTATTCTAGTCCATGGTAGAGTTGTGAATACTACACAACAATTAGTTGTGCCAAATAAATTTTATGAAATGTCTTTGCACTTACCAGAGTATCACGGTGTCAAAAATGCAAAAAAACATTTCCATAAGTGTGAAATTATATGGTGAGCAAAGGGGGATACCTTCATTAGAATGATGAACGCACCAATTCATGACAAAATTTCTTGATTGCATCCTTACGTGGTATAGGAAGCATGATCCATTGTAGGATACAATAGATTATGATCAACTAAAGGAAATTTTTATGAAAGAGTTTGACATTCCCAAGTTTGAGCAACATAGTATTTCAGCACTCAAGGAGACCAATCAAGAACTCATTGAGAGTGTATGCGCTTATGATGCACACTTCAAAATGCTCATTTCAAAACTCTTATATGAAATAAATTCCACACAACATGAAAAATGGTTCGTAGGGGGATTTTTCATGCCCTTCAGGAACACACTCTCACGCAAGACTTTAACTGACCCCCACAAGCTTTAGAAACAAAATTACGTGCTGAAGTGGATGCCAATATTTATACAGGAATAATTCCATTCATGGAGGCATAAATTGTATCCATGACTACTAAATTAGATAAGATGATGGCAAACAATGCAAGAGAATCCTAAAGTGGGATATGGTTTACTGATTGTGAAGTGGAAGGCCACACTAGAAAGACATGTATGCGAATAATATTGAAAGCTATGCTTCTAGCATGTGAAATATTAGGAGGAAATGATTCTTGAAAATGCCCCCTCATACATTGCACCAAACAGGAAAAGTTTATAATTATTGTAAGATATGTGATGCAAATACACATAAAACTGCCAACTTTCACATCATTGATGAAATTCATGAATCCAAGTCACTAGGGCTTCATTAGGATACAATAGAAAATTATAACCAAGGAAATTATGGGATTTTATGAGGAAAAAATGGTTGAGAACACGATGTTCATGCAAGTCAAATATTTCAACTTAGTACTTGTTCCAATTGTGGGCCACCTTACCATTACCAACGTGGGACTAAAGAAACATAAGGGAAAGACACAAAATAAACATTTAAGATAAAAAATGGAAGGCTTTAATAGAGAAATCCTAGTTGGTGCGTGTATAGATGGTTGGAAAATTAATGACATATTAGTTAACATACTTATAATGTATGCTAGAAATAAAATGGGGTGAAGAACATTGCATCCATCCCATATGTATTATTTATGGCTAACAAAACATAGGTAGTAACGATAGGAGTCCTAAAGAATGTCATAACCAGTATTATGGGGGTAAAATTTAATGGTGATTTTGGAGTAATACCATTGGAAAAAGTGGATAATTTTCCAAAATTACTTAGAAGGCCATGATATTATGCCAATAATTTTAAATTATGATTCAAAAAGTGATATGTAAGCTTTGAGAATGGAGGCCACCGCATCATCTTCCCAATGGACCCTAAAAAAAGTGCACCATATGTGGAAAATGTGGAAGAATACAAAGATTTTGGGTGCATATACAATATACAAGTGACAAAGATGGAAATTGTTTAACCAACATTATGTTTTCATGTTTTTTTGCAAGGGCAAAATTCAAGTTGAAAACATGAGAACTTTACCCTAGTGTCAAAATTTTGTTTGAAAACCCTCCTAAGCACTTCTCCAGACCAATTCTCCCTCTGTGTCATGCCTATCCTAGTCTTAAAATTTCTCCCATGTGTTGTAAAAACCTTTCCCAAGTGTTAAAAACATGAAAATAAATTCATGTAATTCTTCTGGTGTAGTGCTTCTAAAGGTAGATTCTTCAATAGGCATAAAAAGGCTATTTCTAGCCTTTCCGGGATAGGTGTGCATACTTTGAGGTAGGTGTGAGAGATAAAATTAATTAGGAAGTTGTATTGAGGAGATAAGAGCATATTACAAGTGGTTTATGAATATTTAGGAAGGTTTAGGAATAAGAACAATGAAAGTGGGTTTTTTGAGGTAAAGGAGCTTGCAGTTCAAAATAGTTCCTGAGATTTAGAAAGTGATTCTGGGAGCCCCATAAAGATTTAGATGCAAAAAAAATATATCATTAGAAATATAATTCAATCTTATAAATGTTGGTACTTTTATATTTTTCACAAGACCTAAATGCTTCTTTCCAAAACTCATTTTCAGCAGACACACCCTACTATCCCAAGAAAAAGGCTATTTTAAGGGGGTTGCAGGCATAGTTGGATCATGGGACCCATCCCATTCATCTTAGAAGGTTTTTTGAAGTCATATTAATATAAAGAATAGCTAAAAAATTCCTCTTGAAGCTCTAAAAATTTCCTGTTCAAGGCTCTCCTCAAGGTAAGCTTTTAGGATCTCCATATGACCTTCAACAAGCTCCATAATCACTTTTGCCTAGTTTCTAGCCCTCCCGTCATGTAATCATATCTTGCAACTTGTAAACCTAGGGTGAGGGCACATTTTTATACCCCATGTGTCTCATCCAATTGAAAAAATTGGGACAAGAAAATTCACCCTATGCTTGTCTTGTCCCATGGTTCTTCACGTGACTTGAAAAAGGCTCTGCAAGGCAATATTTGGCCCTTTCTCCCCTCCACCTCATCAAATCACAGCTTACCACTTGTCAACCTAAGGTGAGGGCATATTTGTATGCCCCATCTATCCCATCTCATTGGGACATTTGGGAAACAAAAATGTGCGCCACCCATGCTCATGCCATGGTTCTTCATGTGACATAGTCTCAACCCCTACTAATTACTAGCTTTTCCTCTCTCACCCATTGAGCAATCAAACCCACCACTTGTCATGATCACATCAAGGTGATTTTTTGTGTCATATCTCTCCCATCCCTTGTGGAAAGTTGGGAAAAAATGCACTCCATTCCAAGTTGGTGGAAAACTTGAAATTTCACTAAGTGTTTTAACTGACCGCTTCTTATTTCTTCCTTGCCCATGCGTGAAAAGTGATGCTAGAAGTTATAGAACTTGTTTTAACTCATTTCCAATTCATATTTTATAGATTAATCCATTAATACTACTGTAAAACATCCAAAAAACCTGAAATTTATCCAAACAACATGCCCAAATTTCTTAAGATTGACTAAATGTTCCAGAACCTTAAAAAAGCATATCTCTCAATCCGGTGAATGAATATGAATGAGATTTTCACAGTCATTCCTCATCCCAGGTGCATTAAGGAAGAAATTATTAGAAAACTAAAAAGGTTCCCTAATTTTTTAATGGCAACAAACCCTGGTATTCTTCCCTAGCTCTTGGATTTTTGATTTCCAAGCATTCCGGTGGGCTGATTGAATTGAATTTTGAGCATGGAGTCCTAGAAGTGAGCCTATTCCAGTGAAGTTGTTTTCATTTCAATCCAAGGTGGGAAAGTGCACTTTATAAAAAATAATAAGTATCTTGTGCCCTCACTTACTATAAATAGAAACTTTCCTAAAAAATAAAATCCTCTTAGAACAGTGCACTCAGGAAACAACAAAGATGAAAAACTAGGAAGTTCAGATCAAAAAGCAAAAAAACATAAAAAGAAAAAAGAAAAAAGAAACTTTATAACAAATATAAAGTGTCAAAAAAACATTAGTGACAGTGTTCCTAGCATGTTAGGGGTTTTAGCGTACTAAGTCCAGGGAAAAAGTAATATTTCCCAAAATAACAGCTCGTGTACCCTAACTGCAAAAAATAGAAAGTCTCTATTTAAGTGAAGAAAGTTGTTGTCATCTTCATTTTGGATCATCTTGCTGATTTTTCACAAGTATGAAGTTCAAATTTTCTGGTCTTGAGCCTGATTTAGCCCTAATGTTGGAATGCTCAGGTGTGAGTGACAAAGATGTTGCCCATATGGATCTAGAAGATCTCAAGAACAGGATCCTAGGTGGACCGAGGGAGCATGTAGAAGAGAAAGTATACACAAGTGGATTGTATATTTTGGGTGGTCATCCCATATCCATTTAGATCATGGATATGGTATTAGCATGTTCCCACCATTATGAGTTGGATACTTAAATAATAAGAGAAGATGATAACTCGATTCTGGTGGTACTCACTCCTAAAGTAATTTTCCAGTATATGCATATTCCGGTTTGGAACAACATGGTCGTCATCACAAAAGAGTTTTCATTGGGTGAGTGGTCTAAGACATAATCATACCTTCAAGGTCTTGCACTGGGTTCATGGTTGAAGCAGAGAATAAATCCATCTCGCATGCCAAAATCTCTCTCCTGAAGTGAATTTCATGAGGGATTTTCAGATGCAATCACCCTTCTAAGAAGAATAATGGGAGAAGAAACTACAAAGTATTTCTAGGATTGGATGACATTGTCCATCCTTACCATCATCAAGGAAAGACATATGATACACTGTGGGAAAATAATCAGTGACAACCTGCATCACCAATTGCTTTAAGTTTCAACTACTAAAAATTTTTCAATGACTTAATACTTGGTCTACGCCCTTGCAAGCACAAGACCGTTTAGAGGGTTGAGACTCACTCAAAACATTTCCTAGAAGGATTATGCATATGAGAAATATCCATAGTTAACCCTGAGAGAAAGAAACCATCATTTTGCAAGAGTGAATGATGCATTCAATATGTTTATCATCAGATTATTGGAAGGAAATCCTCAATCAAGGTTATCTTCACAAGATTATTCTTTAGTCAAAAGGTATGGGTATTTCTTCACACAATTCTAAAAAATTTCCTACATCTGAGTGTATCATTTTGATCTTTCTCCATGTAAGATGCCATGGTATCTCAACAACAAGATCGTGATGTTTGAGCTATGTAGGTAGCTTACTCATGTCAATGGTAGGCTTAAGAACCAAAATAAGAAAGGTTTTTCTTTCCCTATCTCTGCTGAGATCTTATCCTACAAAATTTTTCATGAGGATGCTAACGTGGAAGATTCCTACACTCCCATGAACCTATATTCAAACACTCCAAGAGAATAATTTGATATTCGGTGCAATATGGAAACATTTCACCTCCCTGACTTACATCATGTTTTGTAGATTGAATACTATTGGGTGAATTGTGTAGATGATTTTTGGGTCAGGGAACAAGATCATACGAATATGATAATTAGGAAATTTTAGGAGATTTAAGTTTGATTGGTATGAGGATGGCATAAAAGATGATAACACTAAGATGTATGATCCAGAACATCAAACAGTGATAGCCCCACCCCTTCTGCAAGTGTCTTGGAGCATCTATGAATCAAGGGATATAAATGAGCAGACTAAAGTAGTAATCAGAAGATACAAATAATGGTTCAAAAAGAATAAATATGCACTCATTACATCAAGAGGTTTCCCAACTCTCCAAATGCAAACATACCATCTTTACTCTTCAAAATCAATAGAGAAACCTTCAGGTTTTGTTCATTCAAGAGAACACTAAAAAATAAATTCAGTGAAATTGGAAGCTCCTCAATATAAAAGGTTGCAAAAATAAGTAAAGACAACATAAGACCTTGTGGTAGATTTGGAATAAGGGGAAATTGATCCAGTTCATCTTTCAGTCCCTCAACAGTCTTAAAGTCTCTCATCCTCTACTGTTACACCAACCCCTCTAGAAAAATATGTTCCTTCTTATTTAGAACAAGAAACATCAATCATGCCAAATGTCGAGCCTAAAATGAATGATATGTTTACATGGGTCAGGAAATGATCACGAAAGAAGCCTGCACAGTTCAATAAGTGGTGGTATCGGAATTCCTAGCCATAGCCTCAATGGTTAAAGTGAAGAAGGGAAGGTTAGCTCAAGTTGCTTCCATTTTTTTAGTGGAACTTCAGGAAACCAATATGTATAATTAGTTCGGAAAAAGATAACTAAACCCATTGAAGAAATGACCCTGAATGACTACAAAATGAGCACCATTCACCTAGGACCAAAAAATCATGAGGGAGATGAACATCTATTCAAGGAATATTACACTCACCTTCTTGCGAGGAATCAAGAGTATAAGAATATAATTTATCAGCTCGAAGATCATGTGAGAACACTCACCTCATATGTTCAAAATTTCATGGATCTGAACTCTACTCCATCTCTTCAAGTCAAATAAGTTACTCCCATTAGTAGTTTTGATCAAAAATACATTTGAAATACATCAGGTTTCACCATGTAGTAGTGAAAATTATAAATGGTTAGGAAATATTGTGGAAAAAGGGAAAACATTGCTTCTTGAGATGCCTTCATTGTTCAAATACATGAGCGCAACAACCACAAATGTTAGAATGACAAGAGACGAAATTGGTAAAGAAAAGGAACAATGGGATCAAGTGTTTCCACTGGTGGTAGAAATGGGGAAATTCCATTCTCCTATATTTGTGGACATGAAGGTATTCAGTTCCCCATCCAAAGATTTGTCTCAAGTGTGGGCTATAATTCTTGTCACATGGTACAAGATGATGAACCATGTTTTGGATGAATTAGATTCACATGAGGAAAGAGATTTTAAGATGCATGATGATGTCAATACTGAGTTACAAAAGCTTGGAGTTACCGCAATAGATGAAAATACATCAGTGGATGAATTACTGAATCCATTTGAAGAACTTGTCAATAAAGAGGTCGGAGATCCCTTTTCCTTCAACAAAGACACATTGAAGTCTATCATTGAGATAAGGGTTGTAATATCAAACACCATGAAGGAACATCAATCATGGTTCATAAAGTGTAATAACATCAATGCCATCTCTAAGAATTGGCTCAATTATTTGAGCTTTATTCAAATTCCCCAGATTGAGAAAGTTACACCTGCAATGAATTGATATAGTAAATAATTCAAAGGAGTTGATATCTTCCTAGAGGTACTCACCAAAATTCCATATGAGAGTGAAGCAGAATCAATAAGGGAATTGTTCTAATCTGAGTAGTTATCTATTTTCCTTACTCTCTTCCCTTCCCCCATTCCTCTCTCCTTTCATGTTCTATTTCTTCATTAAGGGGTTACACTTTTCATTTTTTTCTTATTCATTTAAATGTGACTATGGTTGAAATTGTAATAAGTTTTCATTAATTAATAAAAAGGAGACTTAATTTCCTTCTTAGGAATATGAAGAGTCACAAGTTATAAAAGAAAAATGAAAGGTCATTTGGGGGGTAGGTGAAGATTTTTTTTGAAAACTATATATTGTAATGACTTCCTCATTCCAACGGTTTGTCAATTTTGTAAGTTAATGAGTAGATAACTACCAAGAATAAGTAAAAGATAATAATTTATTCTATTTTTATTTCCATATGTTTCCTTTATCTCTCTCATTGTATAACTTTATGAACATGTAAATAAACAAAGGAGTTTCATCTTTTATGGATGAGTTAATAAGTGATATTTTATGTGCATGGCATCATCTTGTCTTAATATAATTAGCAAAATTTTTATTCTTTCCAATTCTGTATGTTGATATTTTTGGTTAATATTTGTAACAATCTAATTTATCTTAGTTACAACATTAACTCCCTCTCCTAATTTCCCACTCCCAAATTTCCAACTTCTTTGTGAATTCCTCCCTTACACAAAATTTCAAGCTTTTGTTGCAGGTGTAGTGGAGTGTGCCTATTAGATCCCCAACCTATAGGTAAACCACACAATTGTTTTTATTTCACATACAATAAGGGGGCATCCCCTTTTAAATAGGAGGTACATATTCCCAGAGCATTGGTGAAAATTAACTAATTTTCCTAGTGAAAAATTATTTCACCAACAATTTTTGGCACCCATTGTGGGGAATATTTCTCTATTTTGCACCCGTATATATTCCAAAAAAATACAAAAAATCAAATATAAAAAAAACAAAAAAATATGAAATTTGAAATTCCAATGAGACTTATATTTTCCACTGATGGCTATTCATGGTAATCCCTTAGACCTAAACTTATTTTCCATATCCAATAAGACATTGCATTAGACTTGAGGGAGGCTATTTGGAATAACAGAGAAATCTTTTCCCATTACTTCCTTGCTACAAGAGTTCTCAATTCTGAGGAGGAATGCGTGGAATATTTGGAAAGAGAAATACAAGTTCAAATTGAACAAAGGAGAGCTTGAGTTGATTTAAAGTATGTAAAATGGATGATCATAGATACACCATGTCTGGGAGGTAAAAATGAAACCTTGATCCTATATTTGAATAAATCCAAAGGCAACAAGATAAAATCAACAATTTTCATCACCCCTCCTCTCGTGACTTCTCACATTGGAAGCTCAAGTGATGTTGAAAATTGTAATCGCACTCCTCTAGTTTCATCCTAGGTTTCTGTTAGTGCAAAATCACAGCACCCCTGGATGCAGATCAGGCTTCTAGGTTGATCACTCAGGCATCCAGTGTGATTGCACAACATGGAAACCTCTCTCCAAGCGTGGGACTTGTGAAACTGAGAGAGGAATCTCCAGAGAAGGCTGGTTCCTGCTCCTAAACTACCTGCCACAACACCTATTCCAGTGCAGGCAAGCTAATCTAATCCTAATCTAACAATGCCAAGGAGACAAGGAGAGAGAGAGAGAGAGAGAGAGAGAGAGAGAGAGAGAGAGAGAGAGAGAGAGAGAAAGGAAAAGAACAAAAGCCTACACTAAAACGGTGATACACCAGAGAAGGAGAATGTTGGACATCTATCAAAACTGCCATGGGACAAAGAGAGGTGAGCAATGGGAAGGAATGGATAGATGCATCACAGGCCCAAGGATAGATTTTCACACAGAAAATGTCCCAAAACTCCATGAACATAGCTCCAAACCTGCAATGAACATTCAAACATGCACAAATACCTGCAATGAAGAGAGGCAAGAAGAGAAATAAGAAAAAACAAGCAAGGATGGACAGATGCATCACAAAACATGTTTTGTTGCTCCAAAAGTTTGCACAGAACATCATTTCAATAGTAAAAGGCAAAAACGCCATTACAGAGCAAGGGAGGAGGTTTGAACTCCATTTTCAACCCTAGAGAAGAAAAGAAGGGAGGGTAGAGCAGAAAAGATGAACAACTTGTTCTCTCTCTTAAAATGAGCCAAATTTGGCTTTATACAATGCATGGGTCGAGCCCAGGAGACAGAAAACATAGGAAAACGTGTAAGCAGCCCAACCATTGACCAAAACGCATTCTTCATTAAAATCGGTGGTTGATACATCACTTCTGGCCATGCTGAAGAAGAATGCGACCCATGTGCATTAAAACTGGTTGTTAAAACGTCGCTTCTGACATTACCACGCGTCAGAGCCGTTTCTCAATTTTCTCTCTCCAGACTGCACCAAAATTCGAGATTGATCCCAGAATCATGCAGAGAATTTCATAAGCTTTCCGTTGATATAAAGAACGTGCAAATCTGAGTTCTGGATCAAAAGATATGTCGATCTGAAGATTTAGGGCTCAAAACAGGCGAAAACGGATTTTTAAATTTCTTCCCGCGCTGTGTCACCTGGATGACATGTGGCATGCATTGATTGGTCGCGTGATTCTCTCTTCTTCGCTCACCCGCGGGTTTTTCCTTGAATTTTGACCTTTTTGATGATTTTGGAACTTTTTTCCACTTTTTCCCGCTTCCCTGCCACTTGTACGACACGTGGCATGATCTGGTTGGAGGACAGGGCGCGGGGTCAACCTTGTCTTTTAAACTTTGGGCCCAAGATTTTTTGCAAAATTTCTAAGTCCCCCCCCGAACTCTACACTTCCCTGCTCCATTGGACACGTGTCCAATTCCTATTGGCTCGGGCCAGCGCTTCAAACCTTGCCCCTTTGACCCTTGGGACTTTTCCCTTGTGACACGTGTCATCTCCTGGTTGGTCCACGGGTCTGCCGGCTCTTTCGCGTCCACCGCGTCTTTTCGTCCCGGATGCCCTTGTGCTGAAAATTCCCGTTTCGGCCGAACCGGCCGGTTCACGTTCGTTTCGTCCCGGATGTCCCAGTGCTTCGTGGGACAAATTCTTCCGGTTCGCCCGATCCGGCCGATTCGCGTCCTTTTGTCCCACTTGTCCCACATTGTTTCGGACTGAAGTTCTCCATTTCGGCCGATCCGGGCGGTTCGCGTCTTCAAGGCCTAAATGTCCCATTTGCTTAGCGGGCCGCCTGCTCTCATTTCGGCCGAACCGGGCTTTCCGCGTCCATTTGTCCCACTTGTCCCTTTTTCCTTGTGCTAAAGTTTCTTGTTTCGGCCGAACCGGCCGGTTCGCGTCCTTCGCGCACTCTTGTCCTGAACTGTCCCGCTCAGCAGTTAGTCGTTTTTCTTCCTCTTTCGGCCGGATCGGCTTTTCGCGCCCGCCGCGTACTTCTGTCCCAGATGTCCCTGTCGCTTCCGGACTGCCTAGAGGCCTTTCGGCCGATCCGCGTCTTTCTATCCCACACGTCCCTACTGTTGCAAGGACTAGGACTTAGCCAATTTTCACGATTTTTCCTGGCCCAAGTTTATTTTCTGCAACTTTCTCGCATTTTCTCAGAGCTTGCTCTCTTCAACCTGGTCAGGAGAGTTAGAAAAAATTCTGAAGGGAATCCTAGAAACATGATGTTTGCTCTGAATCAATTTATCTGCCTGGGACTTGAGATATTCTGATGCATGTTATCAAAAATTAACCCTGGGGGGTGAATTTTGGATAACAATTTGGTGACTCAGTGGGGTCATCTGCCTGTTAGATGAAGTTACCAGTTTCCTGAAGCATCTATTGGGCATGGAGTCATGAGTTGTAACCTGCAACTGATCTAAAATTTGAAAACCCCCCCTTTGAGTCACTTGGAAACCCATTGAACCTGGAGTGTTCTCACTAAGATGCCACTGAAACGAACTGTGCAAGAGCAGAACCAACAACACCAAAACTATGTACAAAACTGAAAATCATACATGTCCCAAATGGAACATGCAGAGTGTGCACAAGCACTTCTTCTGCTGAAAGCAAACCTACCTACTCTATTCTAACTGGAAGCAAAAGTAAGCTAAACAAACCCTGCAACTGGTTGTGCAAAATAGTTTCCTTTCTTCAAAATTGGCAGCCATGCAATTGATTTGGCACTGATCATGGCTGTTTGGATGGATGGAAAATCAACAAGAAGCTGGTCTTCTATCCAAATCATCAAAGTATCAGCTGAAAACAATCCAATACCTCTTTTAGTTGCTCTGCATTTGGATTGAAGAGGTATGTCAGTTGATCCTTGGTACTTTGTAAGCTCACCCTCATGCTCAGAAGAAAGCATGACTGGTTGTGACTTCTCCTTTGGCTCCAATGAAGCCAAATACGTGATTGGGCAAGGTCTGATCCTTTGAGTATGCCCATTTCCCTGATTTTCAACTCCAAGAATGGAGTCTTCTTGTGGACCTTCTTGAATGGATGGTGTGGAAGAAATGGTGAAATTCCTCTGTCCTTTCTCTTCCTCCAATGAAGAACGTGAAAGATTAAAATCTTCCAATCTTGATTCCGAAGAGCAATTATAAGATGCTGGCTGTTGTAAATGAATTCCCTCCTTCATGACAGCAGACTCAAGTGTTTGGAGTGTGGATGATGAAAGAGAGAAAGGTGGAAACTCAACCGGCTCTTCTCCATCAAAACAGTTCTCCAAATCTGACAGGTAAATTGCCTCATTGCTGTCCTGCTGCTCATGTTCAATTTCCTCCATGGTGTCCTCTTGATCTGTAACTTGACCACCATGGTTTCCTTCACTCTCCAATATTGAGTTTGAGAAATCAAACTCCTCTTCAGCACTAGAACTTGAGAGAGGTGAAGTAGAAAGAAGAACTGAAGGTTCTCCTGTAGCCTGCTTTGTGCCTCAGAGCTCTTGGGTCTGCACTTTTCTCCCCCACAGCTGGAATGTGCTCCTCATTCTTTTGGATTTGGGAGCAGCTTCTCCTTCCTCCAATGTTTGAAGACAATCTTGCTCTTGATTGAACTCTTCCTCCAGCATGAAGTTTGTCAAGTCAAACTCTTCAATCTGCTGCTCTAGAGGACCACGTTGTGACTGGAAGATCTTCTTCTTCTGCTACGACAAAATCAATCCTAACCACCACATGTTCTCCAACCCTAGCCTCTTCTGTAGGTTTAACCATCAAGGGGATCTTTTTCATCCCAAATCTAAGAGCCCAACTCTTCCAGACTTTGAATTTCTTCATCTTTGTTTGGCTTCTCTTTTTGCTGTTGTTTTTCCTTGACTGACATTCTGATTGTCATCCTCCCAACATGGATTTGGGAATGCAAGAGGAGGGATGGGTTGGTAACTCAACTGATTTGACATTTTTTTGTGGTGGCAGAGGAGGTGAAACCTCTTGTTTCTTTGGAGTGGGAGGTATTTCATTTAGCTCTTGTGGAGGGGATGACTGTTTAGAAGGAAAAAGGAAAGAAGAATTGAGGTGTGGTGGAAGACTGAGAGGTGGAGACATGGGATCAACATTTGGGACATCAGATGGAGAGTTTAAAATTTGCAAGTCCAAATGAGATGATGCTGCTTGAGTAATGGGAAGAGAAAAACCAGATGATGGTGTAGAACTTACCCATTGACAAGGTTGTTCAACATCGAATGTATAGGCCTCTATTTCTGCTGTCCATTGTGCAAGTTGGGGCAGCATCTTTATCATGAAGTCCAGCTTCTCTTGAGGGCTGAAGTGTCTTGGAAAAGGGCCTCCCCATGGACAAGGAGTCATGTAACTGATCCTGAAATCTCTCATTTGAGCTGTTGCTCTGGACTGCACCATCTTTTCCTCCATCTTTTGGATCTTCTCCAACAGACCAGCATCTTGGATTTGATGGTCTTCATTGTATGCACACCCTTGCTCTTGGAAAGCTCCATAGCCAAAATGACTTTGGCACAGCTGCTCATATGGGTACGCATACTGATCTTGAATCTGCTCAAAATGGTGATTTGGAGGATTTGTAAAACATGTTGGAGGTGGAATATACTACTGTTGTTGATGTGAATTCCATGATGGAAATGAAGTCATGATTGCACAACTTCATAGAATGAAAGAATGATGGAAGAGATGGAAGGAAGAATGGATGGAAAATGAATGAAAATGAATGGAAAGGAAGGTCTGCAACTTCAGAGATGGGTTGTTGACCAGATGGAGTCGCCAGATGTGTTTGCAAGTGCCTCCAAAGGCTGAAATCTTCACAGGAACACATCAACCTACAAAAGATGAAGTGGAAGACCTCTAGAATCCCACCAGGCATGCCAAAACTATTTGTGCAAAATCACAGCACCCCTGGATGCAAATCATGCTTCTAGGTTGATCACTCAGGCATCTAGTGTGATTGCACAACATGGAAACCTCTCTCCAAGTGTGGGACTTGTGAAACTGAGAGAGGAATCTCCAGAGAAGGCTGGTTCCTGCTCCTAAACTACCTGCCACAAGCTATTCCAGTGCAGGCAAGCTAATATAATCCTAATCTAACAATGCCAAGGAGACAGAGAGAGAGAGAGAGAAAGGAAAAGAACAAAAGCCTACACTAAAACGATGATACACCAGAGAAGGAGAATGTTGGACATCTATCAAAACTGCCATGGGACAAAGAGAGATGAGCAATGGGAACGATGGACAGATGCATCACAGGCCCAAGGATAGATTTCACACAGAAAATGTCCCAAAACTCCATGAACACAGCTCCAAACCTGCAATGAACATTCAAACATGCACAAATACCTGCAATGAAGAGAGGCAAGAAGAGAAACAAGCAAAAACGAGCAAGGATGGACAGATGCATCACAAAACACGTTTTGTTGCTCCAAAAGTTTGCACAGAACATCATTTCAATAGTAAAAGGCAAAAACGCCATTACATAGCAAGGGAGGAGGTTTGAGCTCCATTTTCAACCCTAGAGAAGAAAAGAAGGGAGGGCAGAGCAGAAAAGATGAACCACTTGTTATCTCTCTTTTAAAATGAGCCAAATTTGGCTTTATACAATGCATGGGTCGAGCCTAGGAGACAGAAAACATAGGAAAACATGTAAGCAGCCCAACCATTGACCAACATGCATTCTTCATTAAAATTGATGGTTGAGACATCACTTCTGGCCATGCTGAAGAAGAATGCGACCCATGTGCATTAAAACTGGTTGTTGAAACGTCACTTCTGGCATTACCACACGTTAGATCCGTTTCTCAATTTTCTCTCTCTAGAATGCACCAAAATTCGAGATTGATCCCAGAATCATGCAAAGAATTTCATAAGCTTTCCGTTGATATAAAGAACGTGCAAATCTGAGCTCTGGATCGAAAGTTATGGAGGTCTGAAGTTTTAGGGCACAAAACAGGTGAAAACGTGTTTTGAAATCTTTCCCGCGCTCTACCACCTGGATGACACGTGGCATGCATTGATTGGTCACGTGATTCTCTCTCCTCGCTCACCTACGGGTTTTTCTTTGAATTTTGACCTTTTTGATAATTTTGGAACATTTTTCACTTTTTTCCGCTTCCCTGCCACTTGTACGACACGTGGCATGATCTGGTTGGAGGACAGGGCACGGGGTCAACCTTGTCTTTTAAACTTTGGGCCCAAGACTTTTTGCAAAATTTCTAAGTCCCCCCCTGAACTCTGCACTGCCCTACTCCATTGGACACGTGTCCAATTCCTATTGGCTTAGGCCAGCGCTTCAAACCTTACCCCTTGACCCTTGGACTTTTCCCTTGTGACACGTGTCATCTCTTGGTTGGTCCACGGGTCTGCCGGCTCTTTCGCGTCCACCGCGTCTTTTCGTCCCGGATGCCCTTGTGCTGAAAATTCCCGTTTCGGCCGAACCGGCCGGTTCGCGTCCTTTCGTCCCGGATGTCCCAGTGCTTCGTGGGACAAATTCTTCCGGTTTTCCCGATCCGGCCGATTCACGTCCTTTTGTCCCACTTGTCCCACATTGTTTTGGACTGAAGTTCTCCATTTCGGCCGATCCGGGTGGTTCGCGTCTTCAAGGCCCAAATATCCCATTTGCTTAGCGAGACGCCTGTTCTCATTTTGGCCGAACCGGCCGGTTCGCGTCCTTCACGTACTCTTGTCCTGAACTATCCCGCTCAGCAGTTAGTCGTTTTTCTTCCTCTTTCGGCCGGATCTGCTTTTCGCGCTCACCGCGTACCTCTATCCCAGATGTCCCTGTCACTTCCGGACTGCCTAGAGGCCTTTCGGCCGATCCACGTCTTTCTGTCCCACACGTCCCTACTGTTGCAAGGACTAGGACTTAGCCAATTTTCACGATTTTTCCTGGCCCAAGTTTATTTTCTGCAACCTTCTCGCATTTTCTCAGAGCTTGCTCTCTTCGACCTGGACAGGGAAGTTAGAAAAAATTCTGAAGGGACCCTAGAAACATGATTTTTTCCGTGAATCAATTTATCTTCCTGGGAATTGAGAATTCTGATGCATGTTATCAAATTAACCCTGGGGGGTGAATTTTGGATAACAGTTTCTTCAATTTCTTCAAATCTGTTGGACATAGAATTTCTAGATCTTGACGAAGACTTTGCAGAAGTAGAAGTAGAATAGGAATAATAAGAATAAGAAGTAAGAATGGTAGATGAAACATAGAGGCCTCCAAAAATTGTTTCATGGGGTAGAAACACATGTCTAATTTCCCTCCCTCCACCTATCCATGAATTACCAAAGGGATCTTGCAAGAGTTTCTCTAAATTTATAGGTGACAACACACAACTCCTAGAGGAACATGTGACATCATTCATCACAACATGTGGGGTGTTGGGAGTAGAACATGAGGATGTATCACTGAGATTATTTGTAGAATCTCTACAAGAAAAGGCAACATGATGGTTCTATCTCCTACCATCGAGATCCATCACTAGTTGGGATGACATCAAAAATAGTTTTGAAGAAAGGTTTAAAGTTACTGAAGATTTTCAAGATCTCCTAGTGCAAGTAGTTCAAATGAAAAAGGAACCCAATGAAACTATGAAGGAATTCATAGCTTATTATAACATGTTGCTCAAAAGGATACCCATTGAATATTTTCCTTCCAACGACAACATGAGAAAATCCTTCATCAATGCTCAATTTCCTAAGGTAGGATTCATCCTTTGAAGATATTTACCTAGGAATCTTAGATAAGCTCAAGGATATGTTGTTGAATTAGAGGATGATTTGATTATTTTAAAAAATTCAAGTGGAAAATAAAAAGGTTAAAGCTCCAATTCCTCCTCCACTGGCCCCCTGGTTCATAAATTGGTGAATGATCTGATTGCACTCAAAAAATATTTTGCACAAAGTACTTTAAGAGATGCTCCAAAGAAGAATAATTTTTAGGATAAGAGAATAATTGCAACACCTCCCCAAAGACTTTATTTTGAGGCTCCCATGGTCAATGCAGCCTGCATTGAACAAGATGATGATGAAGAAGATGAGAATGGGCTTGAAATTAAAGAAGTTGATGATGTTGAAATTGGGTACTTTGAGTACTCATATGGAGATGAAAGAAAAAAGGATGATACACCAAGATTCTCTAGTGTAGTGTTTACCCATTCTCAACCCAAAAAGTAAAGTTCTCTCGTTGTTTCTCCCAATAAAAAGAAATATGCATATCCTCCCATGATGACTCTACCTAGCAAAATAATGAATAGAGGAGTTACACTTCCACCTTCTATGGACTCTGCCAAAGAAAATCTAGACCTCATAGTAGCTAAGAAGACCTCAAGTGAAACAAGTAATTCTCCTAATTCTACCTCTGTGAAAGCTTCTTCTTCTAAGCCTTCTAATGCTACTTCAAAAATGGTGAATTTTTCTAGCAAAACTTCTGAGGTACCTAGTAATCCCATTGTAGCTTCCAAGCCTAACTTTGTTGTTAAATTAACCCACTATCCAAAAATAGTTCTTGCTCACCTCCTAAAGCTTTCGTCACTCCAGAGACATATACTTCCTCTTCATTTGATATAATAGATCATGTTAAATGGTCTAAGGTTCAAATTTTGGAGTCTGAATATTTGCAAAACCATTCTGAACAGTTTGATAAAATAGTCTGGTTTATCAAAGGTAGTAACCCAAAGCCCAATGCTATCACACCTTTTTCCAAATGGTTACTACCAACTCCTCCTTCCCCATCATCTCAAAACATGTTAGCATTAATCACGTCTAAGATCAAAAAGGTTGAACCATTCTATCTTTCTCTTCTCATCGGAGGCTACCAATTGAACAATTGTATCATAGCATTTAGTTCTTCTGACAATGTGATTCCAATAAAAGTAGCTAATTCCCTTGGTCTCACCATAACATGAGCTAAAGGAAAATTTTATTCTATGGAGACTAAAGAAGTCCCACTTGTGGGAAGAATAAAATATGTCCTAGTTTTTGTAGCTGATTTTCTTGAGAAGAAAGTCTTATTGAATATCTTGGTCATGGACTTTCTGGCCTCATATATAATGTTGTTGAGTAGAAGATTTTGTAGAGATTTAGGATGGGAAATTTAGATGGAATGGTCTTCAAAAATATTCCAGTCAAAGGCCAAATAAAAAATTGCTACTAATGAGAAAAATGAAGCATACAATGCAAAAATAAGAATATCCTAGAGCTGATATTCTTTATCAAGATAGTGGACATGAAAACTACTTGTTAAATTTTGAAAGGGATGATAATTTTCCTTTCCTCACGAAAGATGATGAAAATCAGCTATGGACAATGGAGTTTGAAGGAAGTCATTCTAGTGCTAGCTCCAAAGAAAATATTGGTTTAACATCTCCTTCAGGTGAGATATTCCCTTTCACTTACAAATTACAATTTAAAAATACCAATAATACCATAGAATATGAAGCCCTTCTTATAGGGATGGATGTTACTAAATCTATGGGCATCAAGAAGTTGAAATGTCTTGGTGATGCTTAGGTGATTATCAAACAAGTGAGAAATTAATATCGGGTTAAGAACCTGAGGCTTAAGTATTATAAGATCCGAGTATGGGTTTGCATCAAATATTTTGATGTTTTCTCGATCCAAGTTGTTCCCTACGAGAAAAATGAGAAAGTTGATTCTCTTGCAATTTCAAATTTTCTTATGACCCCACACTCATCCTTCAATAAAGTCAAATACAAAGTTCCTGTTGAGATGGTGTTTAGGCTGAGTGTGACAGATAATGTAAATCATTAGAAGGTATTCAACGATAACAAGCAACATCTTTCTTTCTTGGAGTAAAGAGATAAATTCAAAAATGTTTTCTATGAGAGAATTAAAGCTTCGAACCATGATTTTGTGGCATATGAATATAAATAAGGGATAAACGAAGTTGAATAAGAAGGGGTCATTAGATTGAAGGGAAAAACTATATTCCAAAACGTCTTGTTTCTATTGAAGAATTGTTTGATAAACGTGACTGATTCATCAAGGAGAAAGAAAAAGAGTCCTCTCGGTGTTCTGGTGAATTTGAGGAAGAAAATATCAGTACCGCAAAGTAGCTAAGAATAGTAAACATTGGTAAGTGTTTTTCACCAGAAGAGAATAAAATGTTCGTCTCATTTTTAAGAAAATATTATGATGTTTTTGGCATACTCCTATGATGAGATCAAGTCATTATAGCCTAAAAGAGATGCATCATTCAATCCCACTGAATCACAAAGCCAAGCCTTTTAGGAAAAAGAGGCGGAAATATAACCCAAAAATTACAAATAAAATCAAGGAAGAGGTCTTGAAAATATTGAACACAAGAATCATATTTCCTATCCACCACTGTGTGTGGGTGGCAAATATTTTCCAAGTGTGGAAGAAGAATAGAGAAATACGGATATGTGTTGATTTCCATAATTTAAACCAAGCCTCTTTGAAAGACAACTATCCACTTCCTATCATGAATCACATCCTACAGGAAGTCAAAGGATTATATATGCTCTCCCTGCTTGATGGATTTTCAGGGTATAACCAAATTGAGTTAGTGGAAGAATATAGACACAAACCAACTTTCACAACTCCATGGGGAACTTTTTCTTGTAACAGAATAACATTTTATCTTATCAATGCTAGAGAAAATTTTCAATGGGTAAGGGATTTTTCCTTCAAAGACCTCACCATATTTTTCAAAAAGAGATGAGATCATATGAAACATTTAGAACAAGTTTTGATCAAATTTTGACACCATGAAATCTCTCTAAATCCCAAGAAGTGCATCTTTGGTGTTACTAAATGGAAACTCCTTGGACACATCGTGAATAAAGAGGGGGCCAAAATTGATCCAGAGAGGATAAGGGGAATTCAAGCATTTTCTTTTCCCATAAGAAAGAAGGGAGTTCATTATTTCTCTGGCAAGGTAAAATTCCTCTATTGCTTTGTCCCATATTTTGTAGAACTAACCAAACATATCACTAGCATGATGAAGCCTCAATCAAGTTTTAAGTGGAACAATGAAGGAATGGAAATTTTGATTAAATTAAAGAAGAAATAGCCAAGGATCTTACTCTGGTATGTCCCAACATTGAAAAATATTTCAGTTTGTATTGTTATTCCTCATAACATACTCTTTCATCCATCTTAGTCCAAAATGATAAAGAAGTTTTTAAAACAACCATTGCTTTATTAGCTGCCTACCGAAAAACTAGGAGTTGAGATACAATCAAATGGATAAGTATGCCCATATTGTGGTAAAAGTTGTGAAGAAATACATATTATACATCCTCAACTCTCATACCATGCTGATGGTTTCGGGCTCAATAATCAAATCAATTCTAATTCAACAAGATCTAGGAGCCAAGAGAGGAAATTGGGTGGCTAGGATCCAAGAGTATGACTTGGAAATTCAACCTTTGAATCTTATTAGAGGAAGTGGAATGTGTCGGCTAATGGCTGAGGATGAAACCCTATTGAATTAAAAAGATGCATATGAGTTTTTGTGCTATGAATGTATAAGTAAGGATCTACCCTAAGAACTTTTTGTAAATACCACCAATGAGTGGTATTCTGATATTTCATACTTCCTCACTTATGGAGAGTGCCTAAATCATCTAAACTATAAGAAAATAAGGAATCTTAAGAAAAAAACATCTAAATATGTCATCTAGGATCATGTGTTATACAAAAGAGGATTAGATGGATGCTTCCTAACATTTTTCGATAAAGAGAAACAATGAAAGTTGCTCAAGTATTATCATGATCATGCTTGTGGTGGGGATTTCTCTTCCATGGTGACTATCATAAAATCCTCCATGGTAAGTATTATTGGCCTACCTTATTTGGTGATGCTCAACAATGGGTTTCTAAATGTGAACATCATTAACAATTTGTTATAATACCACAACATGTTGTACTTCCCCTCTAGCCAGTAGTTATTGAAGAACCATTCTAGCAGTGGGGTATGAACTTCATTGGTGTTCTCAATCCTTATTAAATTGCAAGGAATACCTATGTATTCAAAAGAACATATTACTTCACTAAATGGATGGAGGTAATTCTGATCAAATAAGCCAATTATAAAATGGTATGTAACTTCATCAAAGAAAACATTATCATCCTCTTTGGAAAACATTATCATCCACAATATCTAGGAGCTAATAGAGGCAATTGGGTGGCTAGGATCCAAGAGTATGAATTAGACATCCAAAATTCAAATATCGTCAGAGGAAATGGACTATGCCAACTAATATCCAAGGATGAATCCATCTTAACTAAAAAGGATGTAAAGGAGTGCATGTGCTATGAATGTGTAGAGTAATGATTTGCCTCATGTGCCTTTTGTAAATACCACCAATGAGTGGTATTATGATATTTCATACTTCCTCACTTATGGAGAGTGCCTGACTCATCTGGAATATAAGAAAAGAAGGACTCTCAAGCTAAAAGCAACCAAGTATGTCATCTGGGATCACGTGGTATACAAAAGAGGACTAGATGGATGCTTCTTGAGGTGTGTTGAAAAAGAACAACAAGAAAAGTTTCTTAGGGATTATCATGATCAGGATTGCGGTGGGAATTTCTCTTCCATGGTGACTACTCAAAATATCCTCTCATGGTAGGTATTATTGGCCTACCTTGTTTTCCGATGGATCAATCAATGGGTTTCAAATGTGAACCTTGTCAGTCAATTTGTTAGGAAGACCACAACTTGTTGTGCTCCCTCTCCGACCAATAGTTATTGAAAAACATCATTCTAGGAGTGGGGTCTAGATTTCATTGGTGGTTCTCAATCCTCACTCGAGTGCAGGGCATACATATGTTCTCACATAAACATATTACTTCACTAAATTGGTGGAGGAAATTATGGTCAAACGAGACAATTCTAAAATGGTATGTAACTTCATCAAAGAAAACATTATCATACACTTTCGGAATTCCTCATAATATTGTAGTTGATAATGCAACATACTTTTCATCCATGGAGTTGACCAAGTTTTTTTTATGGTTATGGTATCTCGCTTTCGCATGCATTGGACTACTACCCATAAAGGAATGGTTAACCTGAGTCAAGAAACAAGAATATTGTGACCATTTTCCAAAAGCTAGTTGATCAAAATCAGTGAAATTGGCATAAGAAGCTTTATGATGCTTTATGGGTAGACATGATTACCCCAAAAAAGAAATTGATACATCATCATTCCAGTTGCTTTACGGGATCAATGCTGAGATTCCAGTCACCATTGAATTACTAGCCCTTCAATTGGTCAAAGCAGTTGAAGATGGACAATTTCATGACTCTCTCAACAAGAGGATATTGTATCTTGAAAATATGAGTGAAGACAAATTCAAGGTGGTTGATCGAATAAAAGAACATCAGTTGAAAGTCAAGAAGATTTTTGATAAGAAACCAAAGGAAAGAGATTTCAAGTTTGGGGATCTTGTCTTATTGTGGGAAAAAAGGAGAGAGCCATAAGGAAGTCATGGAAAGATTTATTCCTTGTGGCTAGGACCATTCTAGATTCAGGAAGCCTGCATAGAAAACACTTTCTACCTCTCATATCTAGATGACACATATCTGGAATTTCCTCGTAGTGGGAAATACTTGAAGTTGTACAAACAATGAAAGTGGGTTGTCCCCCGCATGTACCATAGGTGAATTTAAGATGTGTGTTTCTCTTTCCCATTGTGTGTGTGTTTTTCCTTTCAAAGTGTGGTGTGTTTCCTTTTTTTGTGTGTGTGTGCTCTCATTCATTCTATTTTTGCTTATAAAGAGACTCTGTATAGCCCAATGGATAAGGCACTGGTCCACACTGTATATTGAGATTATGGAGTTCATACTTATCCTATGCTCACTTTGTTCGATCCAAAATAAGTCCCCAAGTGAGAGCCAACTGTTGTCATGTGTTTTTGCAAGGGAAAAATTCAAGTTGAAAACATGACAACTTTACCCTAGTGTCAAAATTTTGTTTGAAAACCCTCCTAAGCACTTCTCCAGATCAGTTTTCCCTTTGTGTCAGGCCTATCCCAATATTAAAATTACTCATATTTGTTGTGATAATATTTCCCAAGTGTTTGAAACATGAAAACAAGTTCATGAAGTTCTTTTGATGCAATGCTTCTCAAGGTAGATTCTTCAATAGACCTAGAAAGGCTATTTCTAGCCTTTCTAAGATAGGTGTGCATCCTTCAAAGTAGATTTAAAGGCCCAAATTCATTGAGAAGTGGTACTGAGGAGATAAGAACATATTTAAAGTGATTTAGGAATATTTTAGGGAATATTTGAAGGTTTAGGAACAAGTTCAGTGAAAGTGGGTTTTTGAAGGTGAAGGAGCTAAGTAGTCTAAAATAACACCTAAGCTTCATAAGGTGATTCCGGGAGCTCTGTAATGAGTTAGAGGTCAAAAAATATACCATTGGAAATATGATTCAATCCTATAAATGATGGTACTTTCATATTTTTCATAAGACTCAGGTGCGTTTCTTTCCATAACCCATTTTTAGCAGACACACCCTGATGTCATGCGAGAAAAAGATATATTTTTGAGGGGTTTAAATTGAATAATTGAATCTTGGTACCCATCCCATTGTCTTAAGAAGGATTTTTGGAGTCAAAATCATATATTGGAAGTTCATCAAAAATGACCGTCCTCTCTGAAGCTCCAGAAAGGATATCATCTTCAAGGATCTCCTCAAGGTAATTGGCTTTCAGGACTTAGCCATTTTTCATAAGCGTGGACATCATATATGTCATGACCTCCTCTCTCTCTCTAATGGTTCAATAGGGGAATTTTTCTTCTTCGTATCTATGTCCCATCCCTTTAGGGAAATTTAGGACACAGAAAAATTGCTCCCAGCCCCAGTTATGCCGCTTGGTCCATCCATATGACCTGTGGTGAATCTCTGTAATGCATTTTAAACTTCTTTTTACCTTAGTTTATAGCCCTTCCTGTTGTGCAATCACAACTTGCCACTTGTCAACCCAAGGTGAGGGAAGGATGAATTTCTATCCCATATGTCCCATCCTTTGGGATAATTTGGTAGCACAAAAATTCACCCCATGCTTTTCTTAGCCCATGGTTCTTCACATGACGATTTGAAACTAGGCTCCGTAGTGCATTTTAAGCCCTCTCTCCTCTCTGCCTCATCAAAATCAACTTGATTGCCACTTGTCACCTCCACATGAGGGAATTTTTTCTACCCCATATTTCCCATCCCTTTGAGATAGTTTGACACAAAAATTTCCCCACCCCTACTCATTGCCATGGTTCTTCATGTGACCCAGTCTCAGCCCCTGGGTGCTAATTGTTAGTCTTTTTCTCTCTCCTCCATCAAGTAATCAAACCCCACCACTTGTCATGCTCACATCAGGGCACATTTTTCTACCCCAATTATCCCTGTCCCTTTAGGATATAGTTGGGATAAAAAATGTGCCCCATTCCAAGTTGGTAAAAAAGCTAAATTTTCACTAAGTTTTAAAATCATTGCTTCTTCTTCCTCTCCTTGCCCGTGAATGGAAAGTGTTGCCAGGGAAGATATAAAACTTATTATAAATAATTTCCAATTCATATTTTCTCCATGAATCCATGAACTATACTTAAAAACACCCAAGAAACCTTGTAATTTATCCATACACCATGCCCAAATTTCTCTAGATTGACTACATGCCCCAAAACAAATCATATCTCTCAATTCGGTGAACGAATTTGAACAAGATTTTCATAGTCATTATCCATCCCAGGCACCTTCAAGAAGAAAGTAACAATAAAAATAAAAAGATTCCCTGATTTTTTAATGGCAACAAACTCTAGTTTTCTTCCCTAGCTCATGCTTTTTCATTTTCCAAGCATTCCGATGGCATGGATTGGACTGAAATTTTGAACACGATGTCTTTGAAGGTGAGCCTATTACAGTGAAGCTATTTTTGTTGCAATCTGAGGTGGGAAAGTGAAGTTTGTTAAAAATAGTAATTATCTAGTGCCTCACTTACTATAATATAAAACTTTTCTAAAAATTAAATCCTCTCAGAACAATGCACTCAAGAAATAAACAAAGATGATAAATTAGGTAGTTTGGACCAAAAAAGAAAAAAAAAACAAGTAAAAATTCAAAAAAAAAACTTTCTAAAAATAGAAAGTGTCCAAGAACATTCAAAGAAACATATGTGAAAGTGTTCATAACATGTTACGGGTTCCATAAAACTAATTCCAGGTCAAAAAAGTAGTATTTCCCAAAATAACAACTCCCGAACCCTAACTGCTAAAAATAGAAAGTCCCCGTTTTGAGTGCAAAAAGTTGTTGTCATCCCCATTTTGGCTCATATTGTTAATTTTTCATAAGTACGAAGTTCAAATTCATTGGTCTCAAGCACTTTTTGTCCCTGGTGTCAGAATACTCAGGTGTGGGTGATAGTGATGTTGCCCATATGGATATGGAGGATCTCAAGAACAGGATGCTAGGTGGACCCAAGGAACATGTAGAAGAGAAAATCTACACAAGTGGGTTGTATGTTGTGGGTGGTCATATTGTATCCATTCATAGCACATAGTTGGTATTGGCATGTTCCCATCACTATGAGCTAGATACTCGAATCATAAGAGCATATGATAACTAGATTCTAGCAGTTCTCACTCCTAAAGCAATTTATCAGTATATGCAAATTTTGGTCTGGAACTACATGGTCGTCATCACAAAATATTTTGCATCGGGTGAGTGTTCTAAGACAAAATCATACCTCCAAGGCCTTGCTAATGGGTTCGTGGTTGAAACATGGAAGAAAACCCTCTCGTATGCCAAAATGTCTCTCTTGAAGTGAATTTCACGAGGGCTTATCAGATGCAATCATCCTCCTAAGTAGGCTAATGGGAGAATAAAATACAAAGGAATTCTAGGATTTGATGGCATTGTTCATCCTTATCATCATTGAGGGTAGACAAATGATAGACTGGAGGAAAACAATCAATGATAAATTGCATCACCAATTTCTTCAAGTGTTGGCTACAAAATGTTTTTCCATGACTTCATACTTGGTATACGCCCTTACAAGCATGAGACCATTAAGAGGTTTGAAACTTCCCCAAAAAATTTATCATAAGGCTCCTGCATATGAAAAATATCCATAGCTGATCCTAAAAGAAAGTGATCATCATTTTGCAAGAGTGAATGATGCATTCACTATGTTTGTCATCACATTTTTGGAAGGAAATCCTAAATCAAGGATTTATCTTTGCAAAAGATGCTTCTTTAATCAAAAGGTATGGGTCCTTCTTCACACAATTTTAAACCATTTTCCTACATCATAAGTGTCTAGTTTTGATCTTACTCCACAAAAGCTGCCATGGTATCTCTCTGACGATAATATCATGATGTTTGAGCTGTGTAGGAAAGCTTGTTCATGTCAATGGTAAGCTTAAAAATGAAAAGAAGAAAGTTGTTGCTTTCCCTATCTCTCTCAGTATCTTATCCTGTAAAAAATTTACAACATGAGGATATCGCTAACTAATGAAGCTGCCTTCACTCCCATCTGAACCTATATTCATACACTTCAAAGGAAAAATTTGAATATTCGGAGTGATCCAGGGAAACATTTCACCTTCCTGACTTGCATCATGTTCCGTAAATTGAAGACTATTGGGTGAATTATGTAGATGAATACGAAGTCAGAGAACGAGATCATATGAGGATGACAATTGGTAAAATGATTGATATCCAAGTTTGATTGGTATGAGGATGGAATTAAATATGATGAAAATAATATGTAATGACATGGAGTATAAGTAGTGAAATCCTCAACCCCTCTACAAGTATCTTAAAGCATCCATGAAATCAGGAGATATAAACGAGTGAAATGCAACATTAGTGATTAGGAAGATCAAGGGAATGGTTCAAAAATAAGAAAGATTCCATTAGAGCATCATGAAAATTCCCAACTCTATAAAGGAAAGCATCTCATATTTCCTCTTCAAGATTCACTAAGAAATATTCAAGTTCTACCCATTCAAGAGAACACTCAAAATGAAAATCAGTGGATTCAGAAGTTCCTCACTACAAAAGGTTGCAAAAAAAGGCAAAGACAAAAAATACCCTGTGGTAGATTTGGAACAAGGAGAAATTGATCCAATTCATCTTTTGGTACATTCAACAATCTCCAAGTCACTCATCCTCAACTAGCTGTACCAACCTCCTCTAACACAATATGTTCCTTCTCATTCATAAAAAGAAATTATAATCATGTCGAATGTCGAGATCCTAAAACAGAATGAGATATTTCTATGGATATAGGAAATGATCACTGAAGGAAGCCCAAAAAGTTCAATAAGTGGCAGTATCATAACTTCCTCATCCATAATCTCAATGGTCAAAGTGAAGAAGGGGGAGGTTGGGCTCACAGTTGCTTCCTCGCTTCTTTAATGGCACTTTGGGAAACCAATATGTAGAAGTAGTTCGGCCAACTAGACGTAACTAAAACCATTGAATAAATGACCCTGGATAAGTAAAAAAATGAGCACTATTCCCCTAGGGCCAACAACTCATGAGTGAGATGCAATTTTTTTCAAGGAATCATGAGTATAAGAAGAGAATTGATGAGTTAGAAGATTAGGTGAGAAAACTCACCTTGTCTGTTTAAACTCTCATGGATATAAATTTTTCTCTATCCCTTCTAGTAAGATAAGTTACTCCCATTAGTAACTTCGACCCAAATTCCATCAGAAAGACACAAGGTTTCACTATGCAGGGAAGAGAAAATAATAAATGGATAGAAAATATTGTGGAAAAAGGGGAAAATGCTACTTCTTAAAATGATTTCATTATTAAAGTACATGAGTGCGACGATAAAAAATGTTAGAATTACAAGAGATGAAATTGAGAAAGAAAAGGAACACCGAGATCAAGTGTTTCCACTAATGGCAGAAATGGGGAAATTACATTGTCTTATATTGGGTGGCAAGTAAAATATTCAACTTCCCATCTAAAGATATGTCTCAAGTGTGGGCGAGAACTCTTCTTGCCAGGTATAAGATGTTGAACTATGCTCTAGATGAATTGGATTCACATGAGGAACATGCTTATAAGATGTAGCATGATGTCAAAACTGAGCTACAAAAGCTTATAGTTCCCTGTAATAGATGAAAACACCTCAGTGGATGACTTGATGTTGTCATGCAAATGTGTAACAGGGAATTGAAAATTTTCCAGCATGACAACAATATGCATGTACCAAAATTTTCATGTTCTATCCTTCTAAGATACCCTATGTCTTCCTAGTTAGTTTGATGACCTCCCAGTTCATGTTAACTCATTAAACTAGGTGATTTAGGAAATTCAATTCAACCCCCTAGGTGATTTTAGGAGTTCTTGGAAAATGCAAATTTTGGGCAGTCATGGAAAGGGCTATCACTAGCCTTCCTAGGACTGGAGCAACCCCATGGAGAGGAAAAAATAAGACAAACCAGAAATGGAAGTGAATCAAAGGCCTTGTAATATCATGGAATTTATTTAGGAATATTTAGTAAGGATTTAGAGAAGTTGGGGCAGTTTCACTAAAATCAAAGTTCTCAAGCCTAGGTAGTGCACAGGCCAAAAAAGGCTACTGAGCTTCAGAAGGTGATTCCAAGAGATTCAAATTAAGCTAGGAGAAAAATAAGACATATTAGGGAAGTTAATTACAAGACATACACTATGGATAAATAGGATTTTTCACAACACCTTGGCACAATATGTTTATAATTGGTGTTTTCTATGCACATCTAGTAATCTATATAAAAATCCACTTTTTAGGGATAAAATGGAGGAATCGAGACCTGATACTCCCACAATTGGATTCATAAGGACATTTTAAGTCAATATCATATATAATTTCATCAAAAAATTCCATTGAGAGCTCAAGTTATTGCTGTTTCAAGGTGACCTCTAGGAGCGAGTTTGGGGTTAGTCAAATTTTGAACAAGACACGTGTCAGCTCCAGGAGCCTGGCGCAATTTCATGTCCATTATGTCCCTCAAGAAAAGGGACATTACGGTAAAAAAAATTCACGCAGCCCCTATAAGCCCTTTGGATCCTCATGGGACCTCTCGGACTGCTAGTTTAGCTCCCGGGAGCTAGTGAAGCCTTCATCCCGTGTCGTCGGATCAAGTGCCACATGTCATCACCTGGTGCATTATGTAATTTAGTGTCCCTCTCATACGTTTGTATTGAGGGACATAAATTTCTGAAAAATGTGCCTAGATCATCCAAGAATCCTCATGGTTCTTCATGTGACTAGCTTCCAGCCCTCAGTGCTTTAAAGCTTTTTTTTGCTCAAATCCCCTTCCGTTGGATCTCCGTCACGTGTCGTAACCAAGGGCCACATGAAAATTAATGTCCCTCACATCCATTAATTCTTAAGGGACATCATGGAAATGAAATTTCACCTCACTCCATTCTTTTAATTGTTTTGAATATTTAAAACCTTCTTGTTTCCCACTTTTAGCATCTAACTCTCATGTGCACAACTTCGTTCCACCATAACTCTGTAACTTGTTCACACCAAGTCACACCATTGATGAACCTCGAACCAAATTAACCAAAGAAACCACATCCTTAAAAAAAAAAATCACACAGATCTCTAAAGGAATATTGATTAGGAGAGATCATGGATCGAAGAATAGAAGAGAGAAACGAAGAGATCATATGAAAATCCTCATTGCCAAAAAATGAAGATTCAAAGATATCTTGTAAACCGGTGCACGAAATGAAGAACCATTTTTGTTGTGTTCTTCATTCTCAAAGGCCATAAAAAAATAATCTTCAAATCTCCCTTCCACTACATGAATTTCTCACAGTGAAGAAAAGTTGCTCTCGGCCCAACAAAGATAAAATTCAAATTTCCCGTCAAACCGATAATCAGTTTGAAGAGAAATTTCACCGGTAGAACAAGAAACAAAAATCCACAACAAAAATGTGATTTTTGTCATGAACAGAGAATAAAACCAGACCTGTAATTATCAAGATCCATTAATGGATGCCATGACACAGTAGTGAAAAAAATAGTGAGCTACCTCTCCACTTCTCAAGGTTCCAGTAGGCGTAATCGCGCAAAAATTGGTGGAAACGATCCCTGGAAAATCTAGTTTCACGTGAACTAGTTTTACGCCATGAAGTCCCTATTTTTTAGGGATATGGAGGGATATTTTTTTATCATAATTCTACCCTCTTTGAATAAATTTTCAAATCCATGAAGATCCGGTGGGTGAAATCATCTGAAATTCAAAGGGAAGGGTCTCCAAAAAATCTAGTTTCTCTCAAACTAGTTTTTGCACAATGAAGTTTCCAATATTCTCAAGATATGGAGGACTGAGTTTTTATTAGAGTTATTCCCTATCACATGAAGAACATCTATAAAAAAGGAAGCAAGCTACCTCTTCACTTTGTAAGGTTCCACTGGGTGAAATCATGCGAAAACTGGAGGGAATAATCATTGAGAAATCTAGTTTCACGTAGACTAGTTTTTGTGCCATGAAGTCCCTATATTTTAGGGATATGGAGGGCTATGGTTTTTGTCAGTATTCTACCTATGCCACAAAAATATCATTTTCCCACTTGTTTAGAGGAATGAATTACTCAAAATGTGGAGCGTGGAACCCCAAAATAAAACCTAGATTTTCAAGACACGTTTTGTTGCAATATGACATCAGTGGCGCACTTACTAAAAATAGCATATTCTATACTTCCTCACATGATATAAATGGAAATTCCCACTGAATTGCAAGTTCTATCACTCAGGACAATAAAAAAAGGGGTAAAATGGATACTAAGACAAAAACAACTTCTTCCCAAAATAACAGGTCCCCAAATAGCAACCTACTAAAAATAGAAATGTGCTAAAAATAACAATATATCATGAATAGAGGGTGATGGAAATTGGTAGAAGGTTCAGAAGGTGAAATTGGAGCAAGATAGGTGATATGTCCTAGAATAGCTGAGTATGGGCTAATATTCTAAAAATAGAAAGTTTTCATTTTGGGAGTGGAAAGTTGCATACGAATTTGTTTTCACTCACCTTACTACTTTTTGGACTTTGTTTTCACACCAGAGAGGTCATGAAAGCATCATCTTGAGTGAAATGATTTGTAGAGGAAAAATAGGGCATCGCAAGGCACATCATGTGAATTTATCTTCATCACTTAAGGAGCAAGGTGATTCAAAGTTATTCAAGGGAGCTATCTTTATCAGTGTAGAAGATCACCAGTGGCAAAAATATTCACTCAAAGCTCATGATTGCATCAAGGAATTAAAAGCATTTTTCATCACGAGGAGTTTTTTCCCTCCACTGCTTCTGTCTTACTCTCTTCCTCTCTCTACTTTCTCTCCATTATAATTCTTCATTATGCATCATCATTATATTTCTTCCTATTCACTTAAGTGACCTATTTTAAATTTGTAAAAAGTATTTTCTCAAAATTATAAGGGAAGTACTTAATTAATGGAAAACAAAAGGTTATGAGTGGAATATGGAAATGAATAGTCATGTGAGGGAGGTAAAGGAATAATTCAGATTGTGATAAATTGGGATGACCTCTCCATTCCAAGGGATTACAAATTTTTAAGAACTCTTAGTAAGTAGCATTGTGAATTGTGATAGCTTGGTGGAAGCTTTGTATTCATCATTACACATGGAATAAAATCTACGCTTCTTATATTCCCCTTTCTTATCTTCCCTCTATTTCTCTCTTTTATGCACTTTGCAAGCATAGTTGATCCCGTATGGAATTAGAGGGGAACATGATGTCCTCGATAGATGAATTTGGAAACTTGGTGTTTTAATTCATTGGTCCCGCTAGCTTCACTATGTTTTCCTCTATATTGAAGGTTGAACTACTCTGGTTACTTGGTGTGAGCTCTGTAATGTACTCACGTCAGTAATATTCTTTACATAATTTCCCCCCTCTTTACCTTTATCATTGTAATTTCCTCCTTTATATCCCCATACAAGCATTTTTCCACAGGTTCAGTGGAGTGTCCATGTGTGATCCCTAACCAATTTTTCCACCCACAACATTCAGATAGGATTAGGATTAGTTTACTTTCAATAATGGGAGTTGTACCATTTAATGCAGAGGGACGTAGCCCTGTGAATGTTTGTGGAGACACCTAATTTGTTCATTCAAATTTTTTTCTCACCAACAAATTTTGGCAACTCTACTGGGGAGAGATTTTCCTAAGTGCACCTAAAAAATATCTTTGCCCAAAATATCAAAAAATTACAAAAAAGTATCTATTCAAAAAATAAAGAAATCAGATTTCAAAGGAAAATCATTCTTGAAGGTGACTCTGTCAATGAACAAACCCCGGTCACATTCATTTCCCACACCATGAAGAAATTTCTAGATTGGAGTGAAGTACCAATGAGTGAGAGTGAAGAAGAAGAATAATATGTCTTCTCAGAAAAGAAGATCGTTGATCAACCATGGTTCATGACCAGTCCCTTACAAAAAGGAAAATTCAAGAACATTAACATGGTCTCCTACTTCAAGCAATAATCTATAGAAAACTAAACTTGCCAGTGAAGAAGAAGATAAAGAATGGTTGAAAGAGGTATGGAGAAGGTAAAAGATGCTATGTGCAGCTCAAGAGGATAAATAATATGCCAAACGTAATACTCCCCGTTATGCCCAACTAAATGAAAAGTTAGGAACCATGTCTTTCATCACCCTCCCTTGGGATGATTTAATTTCATATAGGAATGACATAAAATGGGAGTATTCAAACTTGAGTATACGGAAAGAATAATGAGAAACTATGCAAGGAAATTCAAGTCCCCAAATCTACCACAAAATGTTGAAATATGTTGAACATTTGCAAGAGATGTATGAGCAACTTGAAGCAGCCCATAGACAAGGAATAAGAAGAGGAGATTTATTCCTATGAAATAAGATCTTGAAGATCATTCATATTACATAGGGTTTTCATCCCTGAAATAATATCTTGAAAATCACTGAAGAAAATCCTATCCTCGAACCTTTTGATGAAGATCAAATCAATAGTCTTATAGAAGATGATGAAAGACAAGGTGGTGCAGAGATACACTAAGAGAAAATTTCTGTAACCTCACACATCTCACTGCATAAAATTGAGAACATGGTATCTTTCTTCTGTCACTCAATGGATGACTTCCTCACATACGGTGATGAAGAAATGAATGTTTCAAAAAAAGAGAATATGTTGAAAGGCTTCAGATCATAATAGAAGGAAATTCTAACCCCAAAGTCTTTGATGAAATTTCAAGGTATGATTTAGCTCTACAGAGAAGATATGAACATCTTAAAGCACCACATGAAATGGAGGGAAGAAGAAGAGATGCACCCTATGGAGGAAGACCCCATGATGCCTACCCTTACTATGAGGTTTTCATTCCCAGAATATTCTTAGATTCTCCTGAAGAAGATCTTATCATGGAACCTTCGGATGAAATCCAAAGAAACGTCATAGGAGGAATAAGTAGAAGACATGAAGATAGAATCACCATTCAGAAATTCCATCTAGCTTGAGGCACAACCCTAAGGGGGAATAATATATTCAATAAAGGAAGATCCTTGCTGCATAATGGATGATCCAATGCTCTTCGAAGACTCCACCAATGATGAAGAAGATGGCCAATTTGAAGTAAGCATGAATGATCTCCTTTCAAATTTGAATCTTTCAATTAATGATGAAATGGAGAGATGTGAAGAAGTGCAAGAAATCCACCGGACATCTTGGACTGAAAATGATGAATTCAGGATATGGTCATGGATGAATGTTCCCTCTTATTTTTATTCTTTCAAGTGAAGTAGAAATGTTGTATGAAGAAATGGAGGATATTCAAAGAATACAGACTCTCTTTCCAATTTAATCATGGATGATCAAATGGAAGAAGCCCACTTCCTTTTCAAAGTCATGAGGAGAATAAACAATTCAAACACAATCTCTTCCCACACAAGGAGCAGAGTGATTGTCTCATTGATGACAAAGCCTTTCATTTTTCATACGAGTAAGAAGGTTCAATAATGAATGGTCAAGATGTAGCTCAAAATTCTTCTCATACTGCCATTCCCCAACACGGTTCTCTGATCCCTACCAAGAAGAGGATGATATGGATTTTGAGCTTGAAGGAGTACCCTTCCCACAAAGCTTGGACCTCTTCTCCTTGTCAGAAGGTGTCATGAATCAAGTATGCCCATGTTTGCAAGAAAGTGAATCTTGGGTAACATGCAAAGCATGAGAAGAGGTGAACAAGGATGTTTCAAATGAATCATGGGCCCGTATGGATCAGATTTTTAACCATCTCCTAGAGGCACAACATGAAGATTCTTCCAATAAGGATGAAGATGAATCTATGGAAAACTCAGAAGAACCATCAGTACAAGACATCTTGAAGGTTGTAGAAGAAACTGAAGATCCTCAACTCAGTCTTGAACTCTTGACTCAGGCCATGGAAATGCAATACAGGTATGAGGCCATTTGTGCTCTCTTTTTATGATACAACCAACTGTTTGATACGAAACATAGAGCCAATGGATGAACTGGATGACTTCCCCAATGCCTTGGTTGATGAGAATGGATGTGAAAACATGTCTTTTTCTTTCACACAATGTGAAGAGGTTCATGAGTGCAAAATAAGGAAGGTTATGGAATCTTCTTTGAATATTATTAATCTTGAAGACAACATCCCTACCATGGAGGATGATAATAAGGAAAATGTCGAGTTGATTTGCATTGTAGAGAATTGTTCCAGGAAACAAAGTGGGACATCCAAAGAAGTTGGTGAATGGGAAGAAAATCAGTTTTTTCTCTCTCCTTTTGAGTGCCTTGCTGATGTAGGAGAATATTTAAAGTGGAAATTCAAAGAGGGTGAATATCTTCCCACTATTAAAGAAATGGAAAAACGGTGTCTCATGATCATAGGGAATCAAGCGGAAGCATCAAGGTACAAGAGATTAGAGAAGATAACGAAGTTTTCATTGGATGCAAGAACATTCTCTATGCAGTATGAGTATGAAGATGGAATCTTGGTCAGCCTTCTTCTTCTCAAGCCATGCAAAGCCATCAAAAAAGCATGGTTTGATCAAATAACAATTTTTTTGCTTCAAAGGTCATTCTTCAATCCATTATTTCATGATGGCATGTACTTTTCTCAACCCATTGTCTGGCTATGTGTATATTATTTCCTCCGCCTCTATAAAATTTCCCTCTCCCTGTATATAATTTCCCTTTCCTTTTGTGTGTTGTTTTCCCCTACTACTATGTTTCCCTTCTGTTTGTTTTTTTGCATGTGTGTAGGTTCAATAAGTTTTAAAGTTGTGTAGCCTATGGATTTCTCCATGAATCTAAGCCCAATGGATAAGGCACTGGTCCACTGAAGTCAAATTTAGATATTTGGATTCTCATCTCATGTCTATAACTATGATTATTCCATAACATGTCCCCAAACTAGAGCCAACTATTGTCTTGAGAAGTTTTATGGGACAATTTTCCACCTAAGAACAAGACAATTTTACCCTTACAGTGTCAAAATTTTTGAAACTCATACCCTTATGAAGACACCCCAAGTCTACCCATGCTTAGCACCAGCCTTAACTAGTTAGTTGAATGACCTCAAAGTGGATGTTAACTCAATCCCATTAAGTGAATTATGAAATTCAAGTCAACCCCCCCAGGTGATTTTACGAGTTCTTGGAAGAATGCTAATTTTTAATAGCTGTTGGGTAGGGATATCCACTAGGCCTTCCTAAGACTAGAGAAACCCCATGGAGATGGAAAAACAAGCCAAATGTCACATGGAAGTGACTCAAATGTCTATTGGAACATAATGGAGGTGATTTTTGAAGGTTCAAGAAATATTTGGAAGAAGTTGGGGTAGTTTCACATAAAATCAGGGTTCACAAGGCTTAGGTAGTGCATAGGGCCAAAAGAGGCTACCGAGCTTTTGGAAGGTGATTTTGGGAGCTTCAGATGGAGTTAGGAGACCAAAAACGACATAAATTTATGAAAAGGTAAATTCAAATCCATACAAGATGGTGAAATCCTATTTTTCACAAAACCTTGGTGCACAATAGGTTTGCAGGCCATGTTTTCTCCATGCACATGTAAGGGACTCATATCAAAAATATCAATATTTTCAGGGTTTAAATTGTGAATAATCAAGAATTGGATACCCCATACCATTGGATTCAAAACTTCCATTTTTAGTCAAATATCATATAACATTTCATCAATAAATGTCCACCGGGAGCTCAAGATATTGTCGTTTCAAATTGTATGTCAAGGAGCGAGTTCAGGAGTTAGTAAAATTTTGAACAAGACACTTGTCAGCTCTTAGGATCCTGGCATAATTTCAAGCCCCTTAAGTCACTCAAAAAAATGTACATTAGGGACATAAATTTTTTTGCCCATCCCCTAAAATCCCTCTTGTATCCTTATACGACCTCTCAAACCATGCTAGTTCTGCTCCCAAGTGCTTGTTAAGCCCTTCATTCCCTCGCTATAGCTCAGATCAAGTGGAAACGTGGCAGCTTTTGGCATGCCATGAAATTTGATTTCCCTCATCATCCTTTTTTTCTAGAGGGACAATCAGGGATGCATAAAAAGTTCCTATCACCTCAAAGGAGACTCTTGGTCACCCACTGTCCAGCCCCTTGAAGAGTAGCTTTACAACTCTCAGGATGCTAGTGGAACCTTAAATCCCCTACCGTCGGATCTGCTGCCGCATGTCATCAACAAGGACATTCGCATGAAATTTAATTTACCATCATGTCCCTTAATGATGTAAAGGGAAATTAGGGACAAAAAATTCCACCTCAACTCTCATGTTTTCAATGTATTAAAAAATATTCTAAACTCCATGTCCTGTTTCTTGCTTGTTTCTTTTTTGTCTGCCTATGCACAACTTCATTCCACCAGAGCTCTACAAGTTGCTCACACCATTGATGAACCTTGAACCGGATCAACCACAGAAACTACATCCTTAAAAACTTATTATTACCTCCATGTATCTGAAGGAATACAGATTAGGAGATATCAAGGATCGAATAACGGAATAGAGAAACAGGGACATCATCTAAAAATCCTCATCTGCCATAAAATGTCTGATTCGAAGATGTCTTGCAAACTTTCTTGCATGCCAAAAAAGTGAACCATTTACTGCTCATATCTTCACAATCTGGAGGCACAGATTGAAGTGAGGTTCAAATCTCCCTTGTACGAGTTCCTGAATTTCTCATAGTGAATAAATCTTACTATCGACCCAACAAAGAAAAAAGTTATATTTCCCGTCAAACCGACAATCGGTTTGAAGAGAAATTTCACTGGTAGAATGAGAAAAAAGCCCACAAAAATGTGATTTTTGTCATGAACAGAGAATAAAACTTCAAACCTTCGACTTCCCATCAATCTCCATTAAGTGGGTGCCAAGCTAAAAGTAGTGCACACAAAATCTAGCGAGAAAAACCTATCCACTGATGGAATTTGTTTCAGTAGGCAAAATCGCGCGAAAATCGGTGGAAACAGATACCTTGGAAAATCTAGTTTCACGTTAAGCTCCAGTTAATGGATTCCATGAAGTCACTATTTTTTAGGGATATTGAGGGATTTTTTTAAGTCAAGATTATTCCACTCTTCAAATAAATTCTCAAGGTCACCGAAGTTAAGGCGGGTGAAACCGTGTGAAAATTGGTAGAGGGAACAATCATCCAAAAAACCTTGTTTCGTCTTGAACTAGTTATTGTGCACGATGAATTTGCCTATATTTTTAGGGATACAAAGGAAATTATTTTTCATCAAAATCATTCCATGTCACATGAATAACATCAATGAAAAAGTTACTGAGCTACCTCTTCACTTCTGCAAGGTTCTAGTGGGTGAAATTACGTGAAAATTGGAGGGAATGATCATTGAAAAATATAGTTTTGCAGTAGAGTAGTTTTTGTGCCTTGAATTAAATATTTTTTAGGGATATAGAGGGATGTTTTTTTTTGTTAGTATTATTCCCAAACCATGAAAATCTCATTTTCCCACTTGTTCAAATGAAGGAATTACTCAAAATTCGGAGCTTGGAACCCGAGAATAAAACCCAGAGTTTCAAAACCTATTTTGTTGCAATCTGACATCCACATTGTACACTTACTAGAAATAGAAAGCATTCATATACTAAGGGACATGTTACTTTAAAAGGAAATTCCCGCCAATTTGAATATTTTGATGAAGAAGGTGGTGAATCAGAAAAGGGAGTATCATAGGCAAAGTAAGACAAAAAGGTAATGACTTCTTCCCAAAATAGCAGGTTCCCAAATAACAACTTACTAAAAATAGAAATGTGGTTCCAAAAACCCCTATCTCAGGAACAGGGGGAACCAGTATGGTCTAGAAGGTTGAGAAGGTGAACACTAGTAATAAGACAAGTGATATGTCCAAGCTACCATAGCTAGAGTATGAGGCTCATTTTCTAAAAATAAAAACTTGTGCACTTACGGGAGTGGAACTAGTTAAAGTACGACTTCATGGGTGCTTCACTAAAAATAGCTAATTTTTATACTCTCCTTCAGATAATGGTAAGGTTTCTTGAGTCAACAATGATGACATTGATGGACTGATCATTTAGGTCCTGATAAGCACCATCTTGACTGAAATGGTTTAGCAGGGGAAAACTATGGAACTTGCTAAAAATAATAATTGTGTGAATTCATCAAATACAGTAAGTGTCAAGGAAACAGGTGAAATTCAAGTGCATTCAAGTTGGAGCTAGTTTCTCATCGTGTGATAGAATCATGAAGAGATGGAAAAATTCTTTGTGATTTGGAATGCTCATGACTTCTATTACAGGAATTCAAAGCATATCCATCATGGAGGAGTAGTTCATCGTGAGGACTATTTTCCCTCTTCATCTCTTTCCCTCTCTTCTTTCTCTCTCCATTCTAATTTTTTGTTATGCTTCATCATTGTGTTTCGTCCTATTCACTTAAGTGGTGTATTTTAAATTTGTAAAAAGTATATTCTCAAAATTATAAAAGAAATACTTAATTAATGGAAATTGAAAGGTCACTAGTGGAATATGGAAATGAAGAGTCATGTTAGGGAGGGGAAAGGTAAATTCAAATTGTATAAATTGGGATGGCTTCCCCATTCCAAGGGATTCCAATATTTTTGAAGAACTCTCACTATGTAGCATTGTGATATCTTGGTTGAAGCTTTGTATTCATCACTACACATGGAAGAAAATCTACACTTCTTCTATTTACCTTTCATTATTTTCCCTCTATTTCTCTCTTTCATGCACTTTGCAAGCATTAGTTGATCATGTATGGAATATGAGAAGGGAATTTAGTATCCTCGATAGATGAATTTAAAAAATTGGTGTTTTAATTTTTTGGTCCCTCTAGCTTTCATTTTGATTTCCTCTATATTAAAGGATGAGACTACTCCAATTACTGGGTGTGAGATATGCAATATACTCATGAAAGTAATCTTCCTTGCATAATTTCCCGATCTTTCCCCTTCATCATGGTGTAATTTTCTTCCTTGTACCCCCATACAAGCACTTTGCCACTAGGTTCAATGGATTGTCCCTGTGTGACCCCTGGCCAATTTTCCCACCCACAATATTTAGATAGGATTAGGATTAGTTTAATTTCAATAATGGGAGCTATACAATTCAATGCAGAGGGGCGTAGCCCGGTGAACATTGGTGGAGACACCTAATTTTTCCATCTGATAAATTTTCTCACCAACACTTGCTAAATCCATTTTAAGTAATTTTTAATAAAGAAGATGGGGATCCATTTTCCTTCAACGAAAACACACTGAATTCTCTCATCAAGATAAGGGTTGTAATATAAAACACCGCAAAGGGCTGTAATATTAAACACCATGAAGGATCATTAGTCATGGTTCATGAAGTGTAAGAACATCAATGCCATATTTGAGAATTGGCTCAAGTCTTTGAGCTTTGTTCACATTCCCCAGGTCGAGAAAGTTACACCTGCAATGGATTGATATAGTAAATAATTCAAAGGAGTTGAGATATTCCTAGAGGTACTCACCAAAATTCCATCCGCCAGTGAAATAGAATCATCAAGGGCATCATCTTCATCTAAGTAGTTATCTCTTTTCATTTCTCTCTTTCCTCCCCCCTCTTTCCTTTCATGTTCTATTTCTTCATTAGGGGGTTGCACCTTTATTTTTTTTCTTATTCATTTAAATGTGACTATGGTTAAAATTGTAATAATTTTCTCTCAATTAATAAAAGAGGACTTAATTTCCTTCCTAAGAATACGAAGAGTCACAAGTTTTAAAAGAAAAATGAAAGGTCATGTGAGAAGTAGGTGAAGAGTTTTTTTTTTTAAATCTATATACCGTAACAATTTTCTCATTTTAATGGATTGCCAATTTTGTAAGTTCGTGAGTAGATAACTACCAAGAATAATAAAAAGATAACAAGTTCTTATACTTTTCTTTCCATATGTTTCCTTTATCTCTCTCATTGTACAACTTTTTGAACATGTCAATAAAGAAAGGAGTTTCAAATTTTCTAGATGAGTGAATAAGTGAGATTTTATGTTCATGGTTTCATCATTTCTTGATACAATTAGCAAAGTTATTATTCTTTCTAATTATGTGTGTTGATATTTCTGGTTAATATTTGTAAGAATATAATTTAGCCTATTTATAATATTAACTCCCTATCCTAATTTCCCACTCCCACATTCCCACTTTCCTTGCAAATTCCTCCATCACATAAAATTGCAAGTGTTTTCCGCAGGTGCAGTGGAGTGTGCCTTTTGGATCCCCAACATACAATCCAACCATAGAATTGTTTTTATTTCACATACAATAAGGGAGCCTCCCCTTTCAAGAAGGAGGGACATAGTCCCATAGTGTTGGTGAAAATAACTAATTTGTCCTAGTGAAAAATTATTTCACCAACACATTAGAAGGAGAAGTAAAGTGGGGAGATAACCATTCAATGTACGATACAACTAGTGTGTCATGTGACAATTGGGTGCATGGTTTGTATGAACTACGGGGGTGAGATTGTGGTATGGTCCATAGAACACCAAGGTATCTGAATTTTGAATAAACTAAATACATTTGTAAGAGTATTGTGAAATTCATTAAGTAAAACCCCTAAGCCCCATAAAATTTTAGTCGAAGTGAAAATATTCAATATTTTCTCAAATAAATGGAGGCTTATACATAGAATGACAAGGTATGGATTAATTTTTTAACATATTTATTTAAGGGTACAATAGTAAGATAGTGGGAAACACATAGGATGATGTTATTAACATGGAATAACTAGAAGCATTCCATGAGGGATAGGTTTGAGTGAAACAACGACGAATAAAAATATCCCTACTATTGTGGAGTCACTAGTCCAGATGAACACCTCCTTAAATATGTGGAGGTGTGGATGACTACTAAAAAATTTAATCCTGCATTATGGACACATGTATAATATCATACACTACATGTATGGGAACACACATCATATGTTGAGTGTGAGTTACAGAGAGAATTGAATTTGTGGACACCACTAACAAGGTTTTTTTACATATCTTTTCTTTTACTACTTCAATTCCTAGGCTAAATTATCCCCTTCAATGTATAAAAGAAGCACTATTTGAGAATGATATTGTTATGAAAGACATAATTTTGGAACTATAAAAAGAAAAGGGGATCTCTTTAATAAAAGAATTCATTGAGGACTGCGAGGATAACATATCCAGTGGCAGTGAAGAGGAACTATTGAAGCATACGATTTATGGATGTAAGAGAAAAGAGAAAGTGGTGCACCAGATAGTAGACGAGGAAGATAACTATCATTTACATGTATATGTCTCTTATGGATTAAGAGGATTTATAGACAAGAAAGAAAAAGGTAATTTATTGCATGATGAACTATTCAGATCCATACATATCAACATAAGTAGTGACAATGAACCAAAAATGGTAACAATTGGTGACTATTGGAGTGAACCAAAGGTTGCAATTTTTTTGAACTTTTACACAAATATGAGGATATATTTCCCAGATGCTACCATGGAAATAAGGGGTTACACCCATCCCTGAGAAAAATGTAAATAAATTTAATTTATGAGGCTAAACTAGTAAGAAAGTGCCCATATTAGATGAATCTAAACCTACGAGTAAAATTCAAACATGAACTCAATAACATAATGACTACGAGGATTATCATACAAATGGAATAATATGAAAAGGCAAGTCCTATGGTTATAATCATTAAGAAATATGGTCACATAAGAATTTGTGTATACTACCATTTCTTTTAATTATGTATGCATAACAGACCCATTCCCTACACCCCTTACAGAAGAAATTTCGTAAGGGGTAGTAGACAGGGAGATATATACTTTCACATATGGGTTCTCTAATTTTCATCATGTCAAAATTGTACAAGAAGATAGAGTAAAGCTGATTTTCTTTTACCGAATGGGGATAATACACCTACATAGTCATGAGGTTCGGTCTTAAAAATGCACTCTCTTTATTTTTGCAAATTGTTATAAATGTGTTTGAGGATTTCATCCTAAAGTTTCTTCAGGTATACCTAGATGATTGGATAGTCTATGACTTGGTAAGGGATCATTATGATAACTTGAGGCTGATGTTTAAGAACTTCTTATATTTTCATAGCTCCCTCAAGTTGAAGAAGTGTGTGTTTTGTCACACCATTTGGTACCTTGTTAGGAAATATCATCTGCAAGGATGGGTTGCTAGTGGACCTGGCCAAAATTACAGTAATAGTGAATCTCACGTAGCTAAGAATGCAAAGAGAGGTTTGTGCCTTTTTGGGACATTGTGGGTATTATTAGAAGTTCATTAATGACTTTGTAAAAAATTTAGTTCCCTTAGAAAAACTAAGACGAAAAACATAAGAATTACAATGGGGTGTAGATTAACAACATGAATTAGAAGAGGTAAAAGAGAAATTCACCCAAGCACCGATTGTACAATTTCCAGATTAGATCACACCATTTCATGTACACATCGACACCTTAGGAATTGTTGTTGGAGAAATATTGGCACAACAAGGAGAAGGGACTTAAGACCATTCTATCTATTTTATAATTCAAAAATTGATGTGTATAGAAATAAATTATACTACTACAGAGTGTGAAGAACTATAAATGGTTTATGCACTTCAAAAATTTTGATACTATCTTTTAGCAACTCCATTTGTATTTTTATAGATTACATGGATCTCAAATACCTAGTAAATAAATCCATATTTCATGGGTGGATATGTAAATGGATTATCCTTTTTCAAGAGTTCCAGTTTTCATTGGTGGTGAAGTCGAGAAAAAATATTACTAGACTAGATAATTTATCATGTATCAACACTGGTGAAGAGGCATAGCCAATAGCAGATGGAATGCAAGCCCAATTATTCCAATACAGAGTACTCTTAATGAGCTGGAAGACGTAATCTATTTTTTTCCACCATGGAGTTGCACCATATAAATACACATTGAGTCAAAGGAAACAACTGACTGTTAAGTTTGCCCCATACAAGCTAGTTAATGGATAACTCTACAAAATGGGGTGTGATGAAATCTTGTGGAAGTGCATTTTGGAACATGAAAGGACCAATGTTCTTCATGAAGTGCATGAAGGGATTGCACGAGGACACTACGCCAGATATACAAACACACAAAAAAAATTCAATGCAGGTCTCTTATGGAAAAGTTTGTTTGAAGGTGTTAAGTCATACACCAAAGTGTGTGACCAATGCTAACAAGTTTGAAAACCAAAAAATCATGAAAAAATTCCCCTAATACATGTGGTTACACAGTAATAGTTTACAAAATGGGTGATAGACTTTGTGGGACCTATCAATATTTTTATGTGACGAAGTAGAGCATGTTATATAATCATAACCAGTGACTACCTAACTAGGTGGGTAGAGGCTGCGCCAAAAAAATACTGCACAATAACAAGATTTATATGGGAAAACATTATTAGTTGGTTTTGATGTCCATTGAGATTGAAAATCGATAGAGGGAAACATTTCCTGAATGATAATATATGAATTGTATTACAAGAATTCATGATAGAACATCACAAGGCAAAACCCTATCACCTACAAGCTAATGACACAATTGAAGCATTCAGTAAAATTTTAAGTTATACCTTAATAAAAAATTGTGATGTGGGGTGAAGGATTGGGATAATAATATTTCAATGGTGTTTTGAGCCTAGATAACAACATACAATCACCTAAATAAAGTGACTCCATTTCAGATTGTCTATGGAACTATTAAGAATTAGTATTTACGTTAGGTAAATTACTATTTATCATTTACAGTATAGTTAATACGGTAGTTAATAAATGTATTATTGTTTTAACAATAATATATAGTTTATATGTTTGTAGAGTTGTTTAAACAACTCATGTACATAAGAGAGTTGTTTAAACAAACTCCTTAATTATAGGAAAGTTATTTCCTATATACACTTGCATTGTATTGTGGATCATATTACAAAATATAATATGCATAGAGAAGATTATTATTGCGTTTAAGTTTGAAAATATAAACCAAATTTACATTTGGTATGAGAGTAGGAAAATTTTTTGTGAATAAATTATTAATTATAAATTCCAATAATTGTCCAGTTTCCCAAACTTGACACAGGTTAATTCAAATTGCGATATATTTTTTCATTTCTCAACGAACTTGAGCGATTCAAAATGTTCTGGAAAATTAAAATCACGTAGAACAAAACCCATAAACCTTCTATTATTTTGTGAGTTGAGAATAGTTTGCATCAGAAAAAGGACCTTAGAGTGAGGTTTAACCATGCGTGCAGATCCGTGAATTATCATTGCTCATGTCTTTTGCCTTGGTGTTAAGCTCTAGAGGATTGATATGTGGATTGGTTTCTCTATTCAATGATTTCACATGCATCAAAATTCTTACCTCTCTATTGTTTAAATATGTGTCCAAAGGTGCAATGTGGTATTTTTTTTATTACATCTTGTTATTTGGTAAGTATATGATGTAGTCTTTTTAAAAAGAGTCAAGATTTTATTTGTTATTATTTAGTTTCATATTTTTGAATTATATTAGCTTTTAGGCGATTTTATAAGTTTTTTTTTTCATTATGTGTCACAAAATACTTTAGTTTTGAAATGAAATGAAATGAAAATTTTTAATGACATCCATGAGACTAAAGAGTCTATGGGACCAAAAGTTGAGACTTTAAGATGATTTCAGACTCTTTTCAATATCAGATCTTCTACTGTAAATATTAAGCACAAAATCTACAATCTTTTCAACTCTTGTTTCTTCGAATAACTCATTTAATCTGTCCACCTTCAATTTGTTTTAAGATAATATATTTTGTTTTACATCTTAGCTTTCAATTGTGATCATTTGCTTAATGTTTTACTTGTAGTGTCTTCTATTTTTAGATATTAAAGTATTTATTTCACTTAAGTTTGGTCTTGAAGCCTTGTAGGATTTTTGTCTATATCATAAATAAATGATTATTTTAGGATGGTATAGTTTATAGAGTCACCGTATTTAAAACTAATTATTGTATTGTTAGTATTGTCATTATTTTAAAAGTGTCTCAACACCATTATTATTAATTGTCATTTTTGTAGTATCGTAATTGTGTTATAACTTTAATGTCATTGTAAAAAAATGAAATATTACAAAAAAAAAAACCTCATGGACGCATTTTTGGTGTAACTTGACATCCTAAAAATAAATGATTTCACATTGTGGGGGTAAATAATAAACTATGTGGAAGTCATTGAGCTTCAAAAACATCATTTGTTGAGTTAACAACGCATCATCATTTGTTGAGTTAACAACGTAACTAGAGGATGGAGGAAACTGTGGAAGGAGGGCGATCGACGCCTCTCGTCAGTCTAATGAAGGGGCCACATTGTGATTTAGTGACACCGTTTTATATTATTTTAGTTGTTTGCTTTGAGTGGTGTGTGCAAAAATAAAACAAGGTATTCATTTATCGCTAAAGTTTGAAACAAGGAGAATGTACATTGTGGTTGATGAGAACAATTATATAGGAGTAAAAATGACTGCTGAGACTCTATGATTGTCATAATTCTTCATCAATCGGTTGGTGAAAGAGAATTCATTGAAAGTGAAAACAAGAATTGTTTAGTTCTTGTATATAGGCGTATTGATGGAAGTATGATCATTCGGTGATGGATTCACTATGGTGAAGTGGGCAGTCATGTGCAACAAGATCCAGATGATAATACGCAAACCTAAAAGTATGCGGAGGCATATGATTCTGTTTCCAGTTCTTGAGATGTGCTTCCTCCCCATGTTAAAACTAGGGTGAATGTTAAGAATTAGTATTTACATTGGGTAAATTAATATTTACCATTTATTGTATAGTTACTACGGTAGTTAATAAATATATTATTGTTTTAACAATAATATATATAGTTTATATGTTTTTAGAGTTGTTTAAACAACCTCCTTGATTATAGGAAAGTTAATTACTATATAAACTTCCATTGTATTGTGGATCATATTACAAAATATAATATATATATATATATAGAGAAAATTATTATTGTGTTTAAGTTTGAAAATGTAAACCAAATTAACAGGAATAGAGGTAATTTTAATTATAGATTTTCTATAAACATCCCTTCGAATCACAAGAATTGCTAACTTAGATGCTGAAGATTTTATAACTGAACAGTTGCAACAACTAATACAGTTGGCGGAAACTAGGCTACAAGCCTAATGGTCATAAAATATTGAGAAGGCAAGACAAAAATCTTGGAATGATCAAATTGTAAAGAGTGAGAATTTTATGGTAGGCACAAAATTTTTATTGTATGATTCAAAGTTTACATGTAACCATAGGAAATTGAAGACCCATTGGCTAGGTCCTTATGAGATAGTGGAAAATTTTCCCATTGGGGAATGTAAATTGATAGACCTTAATGACACCTATATACCAAGATAATTGAATGGAGGTAGGCTAAACCCCTATTTCCAATAAATAAGGGTTGTAAGAACCAAAAAATAATAAGGTGTATTTCATTAGAACCAAAAAATAATAAGGTGTATTTAATAAGGGTTGTAAGAACCTAGATTAGTTGTTTCATTTCATAGATTGACATTTATTTTGTGCAAGTACTAAGCACATGACATTTACTCTCTTTTTTTATTAATTTTATTTGTATGACCAAGAAATCATAGCTCATGTAGTCATGTGTAGAGGACCACAAAATATTTTATGTTGGGAGGAGGAACATAAAATAAATGGTACAAAGTGTCATTATGAAGGATTTCAGGAAAGAAGGTGGCATGCTAAATAAATATATATGCTCTATAAATCGCATGCACAATAAGAAAATTCTTGATGAGGGAATGATAAAAGGAAAAAGTGAAGCGAATGGAGGACCAGGAAATCTTCAGAAGAGGGATGCTATCTTTATAAGAATATATAAGGAAAGGAAGCGAGAAAAAGAAGGAAGTACAAAAGGAAGAGTGATGTGGCCTAGAAATATAAGATCCCTAATGTAGATGGAGAAAAAAAGGAAAAAAATAAGTGAACATGAAGAATCCTATGAAGCACACTTAATGGTTATTAATAATCAAGTGGAAGAAAACAATTAAATAAATAAAAAAGAAAAAAGGACAACTGGAAACAATGGGGCATTAATAACAGTTATGGCAATACTAAAAGCTCACGCATGCAAGGAGTAAATGAAAAGAGAATTTATTTCCTATGAAAGAGGGTATAAATAAGAGGGGTAATTCATTTTACTCACCTTGATGTGAAAACAAGAGCTCTAGTAAAAAAGAGATAAAGAAAAACAATGCAAAAAGGTGAAAAAATTGATTCAATTGCCGAGCTTGATAAAAAAAATATCAATTGCCATTAATGAAAAATCCAAGCTCATATAGTGATAATCAAAGTGAATAGGAGAGATAGAAAAATAAGAAAGAAAAATATTTTTTGGCTTCTATTAACTTGGAGGTCAAGAATCCCTATTCAGAATGATGAATTTTGGGCCAATTAACCACCCCAGGGTGCACCAAAGTGGTTTCTAACCTAAAAGGTGAAGAGAAAATAGGGAAGAAGAGACATAAGAGAAATAAGATGAGTAAGTATTAACAAGTCCATATTCCATGAGTATGTTAATATCAAAATATCAAAGCACCTTAGAGGCCATAACGATCAAAGAAGATAAGAGCGATAAGGAATATGGGGTTCTCATAAAGAAAATACCAATAGAAGAGGCAAGAACAAGTTCTTCCATGCCGAAAAAATTAAAGAATACCATGGAAACTATTAAGAGTAACAAAAAGGACCAAAACTCTAATGTAATAACTATAAGAGTGGAAATGTAACTCACAGAGGAATCTAAAAGAATTGGGTAGTGGGATAATCATGTCACCTTGACAAAGATATCATAATGTAATCATCTTGCATATGGGATTTTATGGAACATTAGATAAGGAAATTGTGTGACCATTAGTCTAGAAAGACATCGCGGGGAATGATGTTTATGATAATAACAAAATAAAGACGCTATAGAATATACGAGTACTTCAGCTACTTAACATGCCATTTTTAAATAAACCTATTGAGCTATTCCAATACCTTATCTCACATATAATAGGGGGTATTTCTACTTTACAGGTAGGCACATGAGAATCTCCTGCCACCTAGTCAGTAGGGTAAAAAGGATAAATAATCAAGAAAAATATTTAGCTTAAACCCTTTTAGGTGATGAAGAGGTGAAAAATCTTAGCAATCTCCTCAAGTACAAGTGAGGGGGAAAGTTCATGTCCATTGATGAGATAAAGGACCCTGACACAAGAGTCACGACATTAGTAATTACTTCCAAGCTAGCAAGAGTAGAAAAATTGGCTGAAGTGAATAAGAGATTCCTAAGCATTAGGCATAAGGTAGCGAAAAGGAACATAATATAATCTATCTATATTCATCACATAGAGCATAATCGAAGATGCAACATTGGCACATGAGAAACAAGGAATCAGGTTCAACTGGGGAATGATCTTGATATTAATAGTCTTTAAGGAGATTGGTGTGCTAGAGGGGGATGGGGAGCCAAGATGAGTATACCCATCAGAGGATCCATCTCTAGATATCATGTACAAATAATTCATGATGTCCATAACACTCAATAATTCATATAAGGTACGATTCACAAATTGGTTAAAAGACTTGTGTAATGCATTTGAGTAAAATTGGAGAATCCTGTACTAACTACCTAAGGAGTTGGGTGAAGAGGAATAATTTTATGTCTCAATGAACTACTTGGTGGCTAGGATTAAAAGGGTTTATAATACTTGGTCACCATGGGAAAAATTTACTTATGCTTTTATAGCCGACTACAAGTTGTTTGATCCAACCATCGTATCAAGGAGGTTAAGAGACTTAATATTGATGCACAAAGAATTGATGAGGACATCTATACACTACATGACAATTATAATCACCAAGATCAAGACATCTATGAAGAGAGGAAGATGATAGAAATTTGTCAACTCACTAGGTGGGAAACTATTGTGCTGAAGAATGACACACAATTTTTTTTCTATCTGCAACCAGAGAAAAATAAACCCAATGCTGACAACCTAGAGGAATAACCAGATGAATATTTTATCATGCCAAAGTATCAATATCATTGTGCATGGAAAAAATTAGAGCGTGTTAAAAGAGTACAATAGGAAAAATAGAGTGCGTGTGCGTAGATAAACCAAACCAACAAAAAGAGGATGTTAAACTTAAGGAAAAGGCCTATATGGATGAAAAAGGAAGGAAAGAAGATACTGCATAACCCTATGGAGTAGGCACCATAAAATACCCTACCAAAAAATGTCACCATGTCGTTATAGGATCAAGAGGGGCTCAACATCAAAGGAATGGTACAAAAATATCTAGTTTAGGATTGCACTAAAGGTTGGTCAAGTGAATATATGGAGTAACCAAGCATTGGCGTATAAGAAAAATCTACTCATAAGTCACCTCCGAATGTGGTTGAGGTTGAAAGTAATATTGATGGGGATGAACAAAGTGGAAACACCAGGAGAAGTCATGGGGGAAGAAGTCACCACTTCATTGAAGTAGAGGTAGAGAAACCCCACTTGAGTATAGGAAAGAGGCCAATATAGGAACATTGAGGTTGAAATAGATGACGGAGAAGTATACCACAAACTCTACCCAAACCAAAAAAAAAAGGCCGATATATGAAAAATATCAAAAAGTGAAGAATATTACAAAATCATTCCATTGGGATTGTCTTATAAACACCGTGGCCATAGAGCACTTGAAGAAAGCCTTGTCATTTAATTTTAATTCCTGTATAAAATAACTACTCATCAAGATGTTGAGTGACAACATCCACACCATACCAACAAAAGGGGGGATCATGTCCTCTTTTCCATTACATCCAACATGTATGAAACACATGCAAGGGAAGAAATGTTAAAACTTACTGGGGAAGTAGTCCAATAAAACTTTCCAAATAACAATGAGTCCAGGATATACAGGGCTTGATCCTAAAAGTTGGAGGAAGATCCTAGAGAAACAAAACATAGATTACACGATATCCAACATGAAAAAAATCCTAAGAGAGAAATATGAGAACATGGATTCTATGGCTAAAATATTGGGGGAATGGATAATAAGCATTGAACCCAAACTTACAGAAGACAACCTGCTCATTTAAGGAGACAACATTGATGAGTTGGAGAAACTCATGAATTTTTTATTCACAAATATGGAAAAAGAAAAAGAGAGAGCAATATACAAAAATGGAGTTGGTGAAAATATAAGGGTTCTTTCCAATAAAAATCTTGAAGTATGTGAGAATAACACAAGATAGTTGGAGGCCAAGGCTAGGAAAGCTGAAAAGTTTCTTAAGGAGCTCTATATGCAACAAAGAATAATCAATGTGCACATAAAATGAATGAATGAAATACTAGTGGAATTTGAAGCTCATCTAGAAGACAAGTCTATAGAAAAAGTTAACAAGAACACACTTATGGAAGAGTGTGAAGAAGTTAGCGAAGAGGTCACAGAAAACAAGGATAGGATAAAACAATGGTTGATATATCTAAGAAGGCTCACTGATACAGCCAAGACAGAGCTAGGGACCACACACTAAGAGTTAAGAAATAAAATTGAAAATATGCACACAACGATGAATTCATGGATAAAATTTTCTATAGTTTTTATCCAACTAATTACACACTTGGATAAATTGAACCAATTTATTGATGAAGCATTTAATAAGTGATAGGTGCATGAAGACTTGTTACAAGATGAGGTGTCATAATTGATTGAAGATGGACAATAAATGTGACTGTGGACAAACAACATGATTAGTATGGGGTGATGTTGGGCCCATAATTTTTTATTATTTTTTATTTAATACCTTTTAGGAATAAACATTATTTATTCATGTTCAACTCTTCTTTAAAGGGATGCATACAATTTTTGAGAGGACATGCACAATAGAAAAGGAGGGAAAAACACGCACCAAAAAAAGGAGTGGGCATGAAAGGAAGTAGGATAGGGGGAAAGCATGAAGGAAAGGGACTAAAGACCATGTCAAGAAAGGAAAAACTGAAAAAGATGGAGGAACATGCAAAAGGATACACTAGGATGAAGACATGCATGGTGGAAGAAAATAAAGATAAACATGAGTCCAAAGATAAACCTCAAGTTGTGGTTGAATGTAACACACAATTTTATAGCAACTCCAGATTAATGGATTTAAAAAAAACAAACCCCTTAACCACATTACATGCCTTTAATGATTTTATAATGTAACATTAATAATCCAATAAGTAATCTAGTTTACAATCCATCTAATAACATCAAAAACCATGTGCAAATGTGAAGGTTAATTAGATCTACTCAATCCCCTTTATCATTACTCTATTGAGTGTGCATATCTTGTATGCAGTTGGTTAACCTATTCAACAGGTTTGTGAACTGATGCAATTCCTAAGTGTCTACCTGAAAATCAGCTTATTGAGTCTCATCCGACATCTCACACTGCTATTTATAAACTCGGTGAGCTAACAGTGTAATCATCTAATACACTACTTAGGGCAAATATTTCAATCTATGCTTTGTATGCTTAGTTTCGTGACCTCATATAAGTCAATCAAAACATGTCCCATCAGTGCATCATCATCCCACACATTTATTTGGATCACATCTTAATAGTTAAATGATTAATACTTATGTATTAAAGAGGCCTAAAATCTAGATCTCACCTCTCGACTTGAGTGTACAGTAACAGTACCAGTTTAGGACCCCTATGGGAAAGATAATGATTAATTTATGAATCCCATCATTAAGTAATCATTACCCTTTCCACATTCATCCTAAGATGGTACGGTTAGAGTATAATCAACTCAAAATACGAGACATAGAGTTCATGCCTACTTGATACATAAGACAATTAGGAGATTTATTTAAGTTATAAATTTAGCGAAAAGTCATTAGTAACTCACTAATTATCATCATTCAATGTTCACAAACTCAAAGTGTTACTTTACAACATCCATCGTTAGGACTAGGTTTAGTTTAATCATTTAATTAAGATTAGGTAATCAAACTGATCCTGCTTAGATAATGTCATGTTTCGATCTTACCATTTTCTAACGTTAAGTACCTCTTTAAAAAGAGATAGATTCTTCTTAAGAATTTTTATAAGTTTTAATGTCGACAATAACTCAAAATGCTTCATTTTCATTTCATATTAATAACTGGTTAAAGATATTGTATTTTTGTACTTTGACAATATGTCATTTGACAAGTTATTATCATGAAGGTACAATTAGTCATCTATGTACTATTAGGTTGTATTATATAATTAATTAATTATTTACTTAGACACTTTTTGATTGAGTCCAAGAAATGTATATTTATTTCACGACTCTTTTTCTGATGTCCCAAAATAACATTATTTGTTTAACTCTATAAATTAAACATTTAAATGATGATGTCATGATTAATATTCTAATAATTCAGATTAAATGTTTTCATAAAGTACAATTATTTGATCAAGTATAATTATTTCAAAATCATTATCAAGTACAATCCGCTATTGTAAACATCATAAATCATCATTATAACTTATAAGAATTTAGTCAACAATAAAGTATTTATAAATTTTTTTAAGGATAATTCTTTATTCAAAAGAATTACAATGATGTAAGAATGATAAAATTGGCCAGCTTCCATTTACAACTTCATGAAATAAAATTTCGCTCAATAAAGATTACATATTAAAAATCAGGATATACATCAAATCAATGTTTAAAAACACTTGAACAATTTATCCCATGATGAGTATGCGTGTAATTAGTCCAATAAAATCCTTAAAATAACTAATCCATTATGTTATATGTAAGATAAAATTAATATGTACATGGCCAATTCCTAGAACTGGCATGGATTACACATCTCTCTGCCTAGATGTTTTATTACGAAATAATTGAACATCTACTGCTGATGTAATGAAACAACCAAAAATAATTTCCAACAAACTATTGAAACCTAAATGAATATTCTATTAATATAAATCAAGTTCCTATCATCCATACTTGCTTCCATCACAATTCATTAAATATATTAATATTAACATGCTTAAAACTCATGTCATATTGTCCTAAAGAACATTATTCCTTTTATCAAATAATCAAGTAACATTATTTCACATAATTAACATTTACTCTATCAACTCGAATGATAATAAGGAATTAGAAAGGAAGACCAACAATTTCTTCATCATAAGCTACTAAGATACAATCTCAAGCGACAATCAACTAAGATGATATGATTTCACAACCAAAATTTCTTGGTATATCTAACTGATGTCATAGTCAATAGTGGAAAGCACTTATAAAAACATCCTCCACTTATCCAAATTAAGAGATCAAACATTTACTACATGAGTGATTCAATAATTTTAATCCTTCCTATAGAACATGCATCCCATATCAACCCCTAAAGGATATAATTATTTTAACTCAAAATATAATATAAGAATTATATTCTTATCAATCAACTTATCTTAATAAAGTAGGGTGGTAGTTGTATTTATGAAAGTATCACCTACCCATAAATCAATACAAAGATACTTGTGATATAAATCATTGCTAGCCAAATCATAAAAATAAATAAAACCTTCACCCATACCCAAATTAGTAAACAAACAAATCCCTTTTCTTTAAATGAACAAGCTCAATTAATTTTGACAGAGTTTCAATTAAGGGAATCACATTTCCCAAATTTTATAATCACACTTGAAATCACAAAATTTGTTTAAAACATGTTTTTATAATAAAATAGGAGAGAATGAGTATATCAAATTGTAGCTAATATTGATGAGTTTAACACAAAAATTATATGCAAATTCTCACTCAAGTGATCAAACATTCCAAGGAAATTAAGGAAGAGGTTATAATTCCTAATGGATTCACCCTTTTACAAATCAACCCATAAAGAAAGAGGCACAACAAACATAATAGAGAAAAAAAGCTTCAAGAATCTCAAACAACACATTACAATTATGATGGTTTCATAGTCCACATTGATTTCATTTGAGAAACAATTTTAACCCCATAAAAAAAGAAATCCATTCAATGATCAAATCAAACCAAACAAACAATACCCATTTCACGTATTCCTCTGTAGTAACAATACTAAATATTCACATAACCCATACAAGTTATAGTGATTAAACATAATCAATTTTAATACTCCTAACCACTTTCATGTTAAGCATGGTAATAGGTACCAAAAATAATCATTTTACTCCAATACTACTAAAAATCAAATGATTACAGTCTTGATACTTGCATAAAAAGAACTCACACTAAAACAACTTTTCATGAGAATAATCAAATACCCATGTAAGGTAAGAAAACCCAAAAAAAAAATCCCAACATTTTAAGCTTATATATCACTTAACTAACATTAATCATTCCAGAATCACCTAGATAATATTCTATTATTTTGAAATGAAATAACTAGATGAGAGAAGTATAACCATGCTTGATAAAGTCCCTATAAAAAATATCTACACTTCTAATAAGATTCATCCACGTTCTCTTCCAGATAAACCAAATAGTGTGACCCAGATTCAAACAAAGATATACAAATAAACCATGAAAAATCATGACTATTAACTGCTAATTATGCCATTAATATCCCCTTAAAAATATCAACCAAATAGCAGAATAAGATCTCATGCAAAAAATGGAGCTCGCGAGGAGTGGAAAGATATCACAGTTGAAAAACAAACAATAAAAATAGAGTTACAAAGGATGCATGGTAACTTCTGAGGAAGCTTCTGGATTACTAAAACATTTAATGTACTCTGTTTAGCACATGCCACGTAGTGTCCAAGCTATTAACCACCACTGCCAAGCCAACGTTTCCCTCCAAAAATAACTGGAGGGTTAACTTGATTTGTCGAAGATTGATTAAAATACAAACCTTAATAACTTTACATGGGTCTTCAATCACCCTAAATATATTTGAACAATCAATTTTCCATTCGAATATGATTAAAACCATATTATTATCAATAATCAAAAGCCAATGAATATGGTCTAAGACCCTAATGTTGACCTTAGTAATAAACTAAACAAGTTACCTATCTATACTTTTCCATTTCATTTTCCCAGTCAAAGGAGAATCAAAAAATCTATTTAATAAAATCATGTCAACCAATTTAACATTTTAAAAACTTGATTACCCAATACAAAATGGAGTATCAAATGGTTAAAGATGATTTCATCAAACCAAACAACTTTCGATCCACATCATAGTGAAATACAAAAATCAAAGAATAATACATTATATGTACTATGATCAAGTTACAATATAGTTGGGTCAATAATAGAAATCAAATAAACCGTATTAACATTTAACTGAAATACAAATACTCATTCCTCCTTGTAGATACAAATATTATGAAACCAACTTAAAATTTTACCTTGATGGATGGAATTTACTTTTTCTAATTGAAGACCAACTTATCATTGTACAATCAATGACCTTTTTCATATTAAGAAAAGCTAGTTAATTTTAACATTCATCATTATTTTCACTTAACAAAATAATACATTACACTATGTATAGATTCATTCATATTTGCAAATAATTATTTCCAGAAACAAGATGAATCTACTTATTCATAATAGATACATCAATTAAGTAATATACCCAAGCATCGAAATCATCACACTCAGCAAGGTAAGTAAACTCAATAACCAAGCAAGAAAAATAAGTCATGAACGTAACATGTTTCACAATTTTTTGGAGAAAAGTGTATTTATGTGGTTGGGTTCTCAACTACGCGTGAGTATGTTTATCCTTTTCAGGGTAAACTCACGTACGCCTAGCTATGACACCAACCGAGTAATGCTTCCAATTCCCAAGTCATCATGACCACTTTACATTAAATAACTCAATTTGCAAAAAAAATGAAATGAAAATGTGGGATGTGACATTGAATAACTTGCATGAAGAAAATGAAGATATTGGTTAAAATTACAACTAGAGTAAGGATAAGAATTGATCCTTTGGAAGTGTTATCATGTAGAGTAAGGGAGAGATGACGAGTGGCTATTTTTATCCACTTATTAAATGTACTAGTTAGATTTAAAATTGTAACTCATAGGCTATTATTATCTCTTGGAATAATATTGAAAGGAAATTCCCACTAGTATAAATACTCATGAGGAAACCATTGTAAATATATACACATGGAAAAGTATACATAGAGGTAGGTAGTTTGAGAGTTAGAGGGCATGACCCTATATTTCATGAATTTTTGATGGTTGAGTATGAAGGAAACTAAAATATTATAATTGTAATTGGCTATCACTGATTAATATATGAGAAATTTTTATCTTAGTTAATAAATAACTTTGATAGTCAATCAAGCTCTCATACTAGTTACTCACTAACATATCCACTTCAATTTTGTTAACCTTGATGGGACCTAGAAACTGTTCACGTTTTAGTTCAGTGCACTCTGAACCATACTATGAATTGATAGGCCAACACAATGGGTGAGTGTAAAAATCCCCACATAGGTTAACATATTCTCACTTGCATGAGTATATATAGGTAGAGTACACTCGACTCTTAACAATTATGACACACAATCTACAGATGAATACCACGTTAATAAATTCTACTTAGAATTATTAAAGTAATTGATACTACCAACGTGGCAATAGATAAATGGAAGTAATATTTGGAGTTTAAACCCAATGACATGGTCAATAATGCAAACATTTCCTCTTCAACTAATTCACATTTAGAGGAAGTAGACCATTTGTTCCATTCTTTGATGTCAGTCAGTGGATAAGAATACAATTCATAAGTGAAAATGGAAGATAGAATAACCTAAAATATATTGAAGTAGTTTGAAGAATGAAATTTCCATTAATGCCTCACCCATAACCATACTCGATTGGATGATTCATCTCATGTTATGAGAAATTCATTACTCAACCGCATCACTTAATGTATAAAATCAATCCTTTTGAAGATGTAGTCCTTTGCGATGTTGAACCATAAAAGTTATGTATGTTTTATTTGGTAAATAATATATTTACCACCAACATGGAGTTTATGAGAAAAATTCTTTAATTTTTTTCATATATGTTGGTGATATTAGATACCACTTACTAAAATTATTCTCTAAACTCTCATGGATTAGTGCCAAGTAGTAAAACAAACTAGTAATCTATAATAGTTTTTTGTACTCTTAATGGCCAAACTTGATCAAAAACAGATTCTCATAGATCCAATTCATATTATTGTTCCTTAAAAAATGTGTGGAAATTACATAACATGTTGGAAGAATACAAGGATATTTTTTAGTCACCTAAGGAAGTTCCTATAAACAATGTGAAAAATCATATTTTTGATTTGATCCCAAGAAAAACTCTTCTTAATGCATCTATATACAACATATCATTCTTGAGGAAAGTAGATATCAAACAAGATATTTATGAACTCACGGATAAAGGATACCCATGCCCAACTCATTGCCTTTTGGTATCCTAATTATTCTCATTCCAAACAAAGATGACACATGTAGGTTTTGTAATGTTTAATAGTTCTCAAGAAGATCACAATGAATAATTTTATCCTCTTCCTAGGATTAAGGATTTATTAGAATAAATCCATGGTGAAAATTTACTCACCAAAATCAGTATTAAGTTTGGGTATCATCTCATATGTATACACATGCTCATAATTGAAGTTATCCAAGTTGTCCTCTTCTTCACAGGATAAATGAGAAGTTAATTCTAGATCAATAGAAATTAATGGAGGAGCAGGATTAGAATATGTTGTCTCATAAGCCTATGATTTTTCATCAAAATGTATATAACAACAAATCACCTAAGTGGTTATGGGTACAATAAGATGATTTTTATTCACATCTTTATGATAGGAGACATAATATTTTACATTATTTATAAATATATGTTGTATCTTCCTTGCTCACAAGTTTTCAACAAGAGATTTACAATTTTATAAGTTTTCAAAGTTCTCACTTTTCTTGCTCAAATAGAAAACCCATGTTTTGTGAGATAAATCATCAATAAATGTAAGAAATTTTTTATGTTTATGAAAATAAGCACTAGGGAATGACATGAGGTGAGGTCACTATGAAAAATTTGTAATTTGTCACTTTCCCTCTAAGAATTTTCTTTAGGAAAATGATCGATATACACATTACTTTTCACTATTACTAATGATTTTTTTTTAAAGATATTGTCACATTAATCTCCTTGAGTATATATTTTAAGGTGTATCGAGAGTGATATTGGATAGTTGGAAGTAGATGTTGTGAGATTTATTTTTCATGGAATATATCACTATCATGCCTTCTTACTACCTTCCTAGTGCATCCATACTATTTGATTATGAACACTTGATATCCTAAATATTATCATCTTCACATCTTCTTATAACACCTTTATATTATGTTCATGCCTCTTCCAAGTATTTTCTCTACCTTCATTCTATTTCACCCCTCCTTACCTTTTAGCTGGATTAAATGTGGTTGAATCCCTTATTTGTGGATGATGTAATTAAGTAGAACCATTTTTCCAGTCATTGACTAAGAGAAATCATGAATTATGCTATGTTCATCTATTTATTGGTATCATTATTGTCATTTATCTATATCATTATCACATAGAATGATATGTTTTCAATTAAAAATATTTCCCTAAAGGCTTAAGAGGTTTGAGGTTTAGTGGAACTAATATTTGGAAGTCTACTTTGGAGCATTAGGTCACTAGGAGTTACACCAATAGGGTGTAAAAGGAATTTAGAGTCCTCATATTTAGTTTACTTAGGTATTCTATATATCCCTCTTGTGATTCACCCACAAAAATATCTCATGAGGTGTTACTAATATTGGAGGGCCTAATGCGTCAATAATGTCTTCACAAAAGGTAACTATCCCTAATCCTTTTATCTGTTGGAGTGTAAAAAGGATTAGAAACAAAACATGAATATATTTTTTATGATTGTACAATCCCATTGTAATGTATAATTCAAATAAAACAAATGATGACATAGATACAACTCTCTTAGATAGATAGAGATTATAAAAAGCCTTTACTTGCATGAGAAAAATAAGGGACTGGTAGCTCAAAAACCACCTCATGATGTATAAAAGTATGTAAAATCTATGTGTAGAAGGTGATTTAAAAAAATTTAAATCTTAATCATATGATTGAGATCAAATGAATATAGCTGTGATAAACAATATCCGACATGAAAAGTATAAGTGTGCAAGATAGGAGATGAGAATGACTTATTTATATCGACAATTTTTCATTGATTCTAGGTTGAAAATGAAATGGTTTTGATATGGAATGTGTACACTATGTTTGGAATACTAAGATCTAGAACCTCTTCGGACAAGAGCACCCAAATGAGGACAATACCAACAGGGTGATAGTGTCTAAAATGAACACTAGTTTTTAGGAAACATATCTTCTTTTGATATGTTTAATGTATGAACTGAGATTCTTCCTTTTGTTTTTTGTTACATCCAATTCATTGTAAGGTTTCTATGTCACACCTATACCTACAAAAAAATCCTAGCTACCCACATAAGGATCAAACAAATACTATATAGAATAAACAATACATATGATTTTTTCGAAATGACCTAAATGGTCACCCCAATGTGATTGTCACTGAGTTTTGCACTACATTTTAGACTCTATGTAATTCTTGTGTGTGTGTGTGTGAGATTTAAATTGTGTCCCTCGAAGATAGGTTTCCCTTGTGCTAGTAGCACCAAGATAGTGGGATATAACTACTTTTCACCCAAGATGAATGTGTGATTTGGAATTCAGAGTTAACCCTCCTATACAGTGAATGCTTTAACCCAAATGTAGTCTTTGAATGTTTCTCTTGCTCAAATAGTAGATAGTAAGTATTAGGCCTAAAATTATCCAACCCCTAATGATAGTGAGTAAGACATGTATATATAAGATTCCCTTGTTTTAATTTCATAAATAACAACAAGAAAATCTGACCCAAAGTAATGATAAATATTTTATAAAAGGTACCAAACAACGTGACATTTGAAAATTAGGAAAAGGACAGAAGCACCCAAAGGGGATAGTAATTATTGGGTATTGTTGTCCCTAATGGGTGGTGCAATATGGAATGTTTGGAGGATATAACAATAAATACAGAGTTGGGTCATATATTTTCTAATGTCCAAGAGTAAAGTGGTCATTCCATAAAAGTATAGAATAAGATTGTGTAAGAGGATAAAGTAATGCAAAATTAAAATATGGATTGTTAATGCCTAGTTTTCTCATTTAGGAATCATGGATATAACAAAATATTTAGAGACCTGATGTAAATAAAAAGTGCATGATTTATTGAATACAGAAGGTTGATCTTGGATCCTAATAGAAATTTGTTTTAATCCCTTGAATTCTTAAACATGTATGTGTTCTGATTTAGTATTAAGTATTCATGTTATTTTATACATTTCACATTCACTGTCTCTTCTTTCCTTGGATTATGTCCTTTATGTAGCTATTATACAACTATGATTTAAGGCCTATAAATCCCATGCATGCTACTTAATGAAATTTATATGAATTAATCTAGAATACAACTTGTTAGAAGTCATGATTCCATTATCTAGGTACCTATTCTAACAATGGTTCCGTTGCTGGGACTGTAAAATATTAAGATGGATACCACATAAAAGAGATGTGGAAATATGACTAAAAGAGAAGATGAAGTAATTTTTGTAAGTTGAAGAGACTTTTATGGGAATTATTACTGAAAAGATCCATTTGGATTACATCTATAAATACATTCATGTCATTTTCTGGTGAGGGCTTCTTGAGCAATTAACTTCCTCGTTATCTCAATTGGAATTTTTTTGATTTAGACATGAACACAAAGAGGAATAAAAATGGATGGAAGAAAAATTTGAAACATTGTCCACGTTGGATGTTCTATGGGTTCATGCTAATGATGATTAGATGAAAACTACAATTGATAGGTATGTAAATAAAATTACAATTTTCAACACAACTAAATTTTCCTGGCCTTAAGGATTTTCATTATTAGAAAAATTATTAAAATAATAAGGTTTAGGATTTTTAGATTGTAGTTTAAATTTATCTTCTTCAACAAATCATAGTTATAATTTTTGGACCATGGTAAAGGATTCATTAAATGTATAAAATTATTGGATTAGGAGTTTGGAAGATATGTACTTTACACAATATTGAGCGAGCAACTCAATAAATTCAGTCTATGGTAGATAGAATGATGCAACCTAGAATTTACTGTGAATGACCTAGGCATGCTGGCACATCACTCAACCTGAGTTGAGCTCTCACCCGAAGTGTGCAAAGGTACCAGCTCCCTCTTTAGAGTTTCTTGTGCAGGATGTTAGTGTGATGATGTTTAAACATGTTCAGATTCATAAGTAGACATAAAAATTCCATAGTGCAAAATTTAGATGTAGATCTTAGAGAATCATGATAAATGAACTAAACAATAACTATGATAAGATTAACCATATAAGAACTAGATTCAATCATGTCTAACACCATTATCCAACCAATATATTCCATTTCATAATTACTGTAAAACACAGAAGCTTCTTACACTATAAAGTATCTCCATGAATCATGTGCGCGTCAAAACCAACATCAAAACTCTACAATAATTCACCACCCACTAGAATACACAAGTTAATACACATTTATAGGGGTGGAGACTTTTCCTTCACCACCTATGCAATTCTCAAAATAGGTCACATGCTGATAATAGCCATGCACCTTTACAATAGTATGCACAACATGCAAGTGTTCTAACAATAGCTATCTTATACTTAACTTCGAGTAGAACTTCTATTATTAGCTTAAACTATGCATGGTGCTTATCTGCCGCTTGTTCCCAAAATACCATTACATGGAGTGTAAGTATTCATCTCTATGTGTCCTCTACACATTATCTCCAAAAATATCCCTTATCCACAACATAACTAAGTCATGAGCTAGGGCACTATAATACTATTATAGCGTTGCACACTTCCAGTGCCCTATATTCACGTGCCCAATACTTAGAATATTTTTGGTTGTTTAACATTACCCCACACTAGATTACATTATCATCATGGAAATGTGAATTCCTTCATATGTCTTCAATAATAAAGATTAGGTAATGAAAGAATGAACCAAAATCTATACAAAAGAATGAAATTTATTCTGTAGCACCCTCTTCTTCAACTAGAAGGATTAATTCTAGATATTCATTTTTTAGCTCAGCCTCTAAGGTTTACCAATCACTAAGTGCGTTCCTCAATTTCTTTGGAACATCAGTGGATATGTCATCTAATTCATCCTAGGTGATCTTTTATTTCTCATTATGTAGTACCTAGACAACATTGGCCATACCTGACATCATTCCCTCCATCTGGTCCATCTTGTGTGCTATGAGTTTTCCAATCTCGTCAATCCTTTCCTTGTGTAGATCCCAGGCTTTTGTGAGGGCCTCACACTTTTTTTTTACCAGTGCCAACCTTTCTGCACAACCAAGTGTTTCATCCTTCATCACCTTCAAAACTTCATTATCCTACACTAAAGTTCTGGTCCTTATTATGGCATCTAGTGCCACACATAAATTAAGAGCTTGATTGTCTCTCTTCAATGCATCCTTCAATGTTTGGATCAACACCTCATATATTGAAACTTTTCTATAATAGTGGCCCTTGCTCTTGCTTCTTCTTCCCTTGCATCCTTTTCCTTTGGGAGGTGCATTGGTCCCTCATCTAAAAGTAGGCAAACTATTATGCACAAGTAGTGCAACTCAGACTTGAAGTCTTGAGGCACCTTCTCCTAAAACTTAGGCCTTTGTATTAGAATCTCATCTGTAATCTACTCCATCATCATCTTTACATTTTGGGCCTCCATAAATGCATTATCACACTCTTGAGTAAGGCACTTGATTTCTGTGTCCTTAGCCTTTTTATCCTCCAGTAACACTCAGAGTTTTTTTACCTTATCCATATTTTGGTGTGCTACTTCTGCGGACACCTTAATCAAAGCGTTGCTTACGTAATCATCCAAAAATGTGGCTTAATGTTCATATGGCATGTATGAGGCACCTTCCTCATCTTTTTAGAATTGCATTCCTCCTTAAAGACATCAAAATCAGGCTCATCCATGTGAGTCTGCATGCCCCAAGATAGTTGCTTGTGAGTGCATGTATTGGCCATTTTAGGGTCCATCCAATCCCATCCATATAACTATTTTTTCAGTAGTATACTCTAGAAATGGGTTTAAATAGTTCTTGAAAGGTCATTCAAATAACCCAAGTCTTGAGTACCTACCACTTCTTCTTTTTCATGTGTGCTTGCATGCTTACCAACATCCTCGTATGTTAGTGTGCCCTCTTCTTTCTGTGTGGATACGCCTGCATCTCATGGGACAGTGTCTTTAACCACCTAGTTGACCTCCTCCTCATATTTCCCTTCTTCCTGCATGGGGCACATGAGGAATTTTGTATCCCCACTAGTGCTTCTTTCTCCTTCACCAGATATATCTTTGTGAATACTCACACTGGTTTGTATAGTGTCATAGACTACATGCTCAACCATATATTCATCATCCAATATTTCCACAGTGGGGGTGGCCTCAAATCTATCTCCAATCATTTTTTTCGTTTCCTCTTCATCTTACGTGATTTGTTGTGGATATTCCCCCTCACTATATTGTATAGGAATATATTTCTTATGTTTTCTCCTCACCTTCCCTTCATCCTTCATAGGAGTCACACGTGGTGATTTCCTTACTAGATGCAAAGTTCTAGTACCAATGTATCTTGAAGTGCACCTCTTCCTCATAATCCTTATGGTCTTCACAAGTCAAGCACTGTCTTTAAGTTTCTCTTATTCTAGGAAATTTTCTATTCCTCTATGTACTAGGTCTTCTGGAGTAGGGGGCACAGATGCAACATTCCTTAAAGTCCCCATTGTTTACTTCTTCTTAGGAGGTCCTGGAAGATCCATATATGTGCCCTTTACCACTTTTTCATCCTTGAACCTTGGCCTTAGGTAAATTTAAATGCGCTATGGTTCAATCTTCCCTATATCCAAACTCTTTGGTGTGGTGTACACATTATCAGACTCCATGGTTTCTACATAGACCTCCTTACCTAGCCATTTATATGTTTTGTGAAAAATGTGAATGTTTGCATCAACTTTTTTGGCATCAAACTGGAGCTGAAGCACATCATGAAATATATTTCCAGAGTCCTTAAAATATCTTGTGGTAAACGTAAAGGGAAAATTACACCATGGGCTATTCTTCCTAGACTTCATGTGGAAGCGCCCCAAGCTGAAATGTTGGTAAATTGTGAATTCAGCTTCTTCTTCCAAAACCTTTGGTAGCTCGTGCGGAATGTGCCATTCTCCCTTAAATGCCCTGTGCAGTCTCCAGAACCATTTTTCCAAAAAATCTTTGTATGTGTTGAAAATAGACCCACGTAACATGTACTTAACATATCTTTTGGCTAGGGACTTGTTCTCCTATGGAAACTCCCATATGTTTTCCCTAGGACCTTCTGGTACCCCAACTTCACTGAACACAATTAATAATTTTTTTTTTCCCTAGGTTATCTTCTCACATTTTTTTGCTTGGATGCGTGCCTCATTCACCAAGATCTCTGTAATGTAACCAGTAATATTGTAATATGTTTTGTTGGCCATTTTTTGTGCTATATGCAATGAGCACATATTTATCTTGTTCCATCACTCAGTGGCCCCTATTTTACTCCATGCTAACCACATTACTACTCTGGTGGCCATGTCTGGGATATTGGTGACCTTGAAAGCTTTTCCCCTCTTCTTATACTTATATAGGGATGTTGTGGCATCAATGCCCTCATCATCTATTAAGTATCCAACAATTTCTAAACTTGTGTCACACAGCCTGGTAAATTTTCCAATCAATTCGGTAGTTATCCTCATTCTTCTTCCATCGAAATAGAAATAATCTTCATGGACCCACGACATTAGCCACTGGTATAATTGCTCAGGATTTCCAAAGTATGGAAATTCTAAGATCTACATTACGCTGATGCTCTCAAGTAGTTTCTTCATCGAGGCATCCAAAACCCTAGTGTTATCCGCTAGTCGTCGGTTAGTCTTTCTGTAGACTTCTGCCATGATTTCCTTCATACATTTTACAGTGTGGTGGTTAATATCTATAACCCTATGCTAAGTAATATTTATCGTCCACATCTTCCCTTCAATGAATCCTTCTGGATACAACATTTCCACTAGCCACTCCTCTGTTGGATTGTCAACCTCCTTCTCTACTACTGGAGATTTTTGTGGTGCCATCACCCCTTTTGATTCTACAAATGTGTAAAAACCCTAGCTACGAAATGAAAACCATAGTTGCCCTTTCATTGCATGCACGCACCACTCCTTAAATATTTCTTCCATGCCTGGTACTCAACACCGTGCTTCACAATGTGACAAGTTTACTCAATCCATAGAATACTCTTTGTCTCCATCTCTTCTTGCACACTTCACAAATATTTTCTAAGTTCACAAGGTAGAAAATGACATTGAGAATGCCAATTTAAACCAAGTTTCAAAAATTCCCTTCATTAATTACTCCACCTACCACCATACATGACATTAATTTATCTTGAGTGCATTATGCCTCATTATCACACGCTTCAATGTCTCACACCTCAAACTTTTACGCCTCAGTCACAATTTCCTAGCGCGCCACTACTTATCCGTCACATATCTCCTCTTCCCATGCTTCCTTAAGCTGAAGTATTTTATCCAATGTGACCCAACATACATAGTCTCTAATGCCGCAACCTCCCTTGTAATTATACTGAGCACCCAATGCTTTACACGTGGTTTTAACTTTTTTAGCAGTTCTTCAAAAGTTCTCATGAATTTTGAAACCTTGCTCCTTTGTTCCTCTTGTGGTTACTTGTGAGTTTATTTCTTTTCCATGCCTTCTTTATCCACCCCACACTAAGGGTATGTGTAGTCCTCTATGCATATAAAAAATTTAGATTGTGATCAGCTTCTAGTGTGCAAACATGCTTATTACACAAAACACTGAACTAAATTGACAAAAGCATAGTGATGAAGAAGGAATACATTAAATGAAATAAATTAAAGAAATCTAATATAAATGGAATTACTGCCTTATTAAAAACACCAAGAAGTCTTATTTATAGTAGGGTTTCAGCCGTAATCCCATTGAAGTAACTGAGTAACTGTGTTCCATCAAGTGCCTCTAACTTGTAAAGTGCCTGATTCAAGTATGTGAGTGATAACATTCAGTCCCAACCAATACACCTTAAGCTTACCTGGGTAGAGAAAAAACTTTGAATCATAAAGAAGTACCATCTACCTGACCTCAAGCTTATTATCCTTGATGTGTCTATCATGCCATGTCTTATGTATATCCTTTTCCTTCTTTTGAATCCAACGTGCTATGGCACACCTCTCATCTAGTTGTACCAACTTGTCAATTATTTCTTCCAATGCTTTCTCATCAGCTAGACCTCCCGTGCGTGTAATACGTAAAGAAGGTAACATGAATTCCCTGGGAAGAACTACTTCTACGCCAAACACCAATTGAAAGGGTGTGGCCTTATTCAACCTTTTGTAGGTTGTTCTATATGCCCAAAGTACAACAAAAAATTTATCATCCCAATCTTTCCTTCCAACATCATGGATTTTTTTCAAGGTCTGGCGCAATATCTTGTTGAAGGCCTCAGAAGTCCCATTTGCTTGAGGATGATAAGGTATAGTCTTGTGGTGTGTGACCATAAATTCATCCAATAATATTATGATTGTCTCATTCAAGAAGTGTATTCCCCTATCACTTGTCAAACTCAACGAACATCCATACATTGTAAGAATATTTTCCCATAAGAACCTTGTTGTTATAGTCACTGTACAATCCTTTGTATGTGTTGTTTCTTCCCACCTTATAAGATAATCTATAAAAGTGATGATGTAGCACGATCCGAGTTCTACGCGTGGTTGGGGAAATAGGACCCACAAAGTATATTTCCCATTTTTAAAATGATTCTACACTAGTAATAGGATTCAAAGGCATTTCATCTCTTTGCCTAGGTTTTCCAAGGCACTGAAAGTGATCACATGCCTTACAATACTCTTTACAATCCTTGTACAAGGTCTCCTACCATAAACCAACAAGTAGAATCTTGCACACGGTGGCATCACTTACATAGTCCCACCTATAATACCTCCATGAGCCTCTTTCATGATATCTGTGCGCTCATGTTCTAGTACACACCGACATGCAATACCTCATCTCGACCTGAGTTTGTATAAGTCACCACTGATCAACATGAAAGGTGTGGCATGAATTGTAATTTGTTTCTTCTCCAAGGATTTCATTTCTTCTGACACTATACCATACATGTAAAAAGACAACAATATCCTCTAATTCTGAAGGTGCACGATTTAACCTGTATAGCTATGCATTTGACATTATATCTTCAATTGTATACGCCTCCTCTCTTGATTGAATTCGTGATAAGTGGTTTGGGCCAAAATTATTTTTACCGGGTTTTACCATGACTATAAAGTTAAATTATTGGAATAATAACACCCACCGACATATGTTCTGCTATAAGATAAGCTTATTTACCAAGTATTTCAATTCCATGTGATCTATATAAAACACAAAAGGTTTTTGTAGTAAGTATTGTCTAAAATTATGCAAGCACGTAGATCATCGACAAGGCCTCACACTTTGTAGTTGTATAGATCTATTCTGTAGGAGTCAAATTTCTACTAGCAAATAAAATAGGATGATCTATAATACCTTGTCTAGGATGAGCTAACATTGTGCTAATAACCATGCTAGAGGTTTCCACATGTACGTGAAAATGTTGGTTCCATGAGGGAAAATGCAAAATAGGCACCGTAGTAAGCCTCTCCTTTAACGCTTCAAATGTGTGATGCTACGTTATCCCCAATAGAATGTCCCTTTTCCTTTTAGTAAATCCTCCAAGGGCATGAAAATTTTAGCATATCCTTTGATAAATTTTCTATAATACCCTTGTGTGGCCCAATGAATCCATGCACCTCACTCTGACTGGTAGGCTCCTCCAGGCCTATGATAACTTACAACCTTGGTTGGATCTAATAGCAAACCCTCCTTGCAGATTATATGCCTTAGTAGATTTCCAAAGGGTGTAGAAAATATGCACTTCTTGATGTTTAAAGAGATATTTAACTGTCTGCACCTCTCAAACATTAATCTCAAGTTGTCACAATGATCCTTGACAAGCCCATATACTATCCAATCATCCAAGTAAACCTACAAGAATTTGTGAATAAAATCCTAGAATGCTTGAACCACAATGCGTGAAAATACTACAGGTGCGTTCTTCAGTCCAAAGGGAATCATCGTGTATGCAAAACTTCCCCATTCATTCGTGAATGTTGTTTTCTCTTGATTTTCTTTAGCAATTTGTACCTGATGATACCCAAAGAATCCATCTATAAAAGAGTAAATTTCATGCCCTGCAACGCCTTCTAATATTTCCTCGATGAAAAGTGTAGGAAAAGGATCAATCACACATGCAACATTCAGCTCCTTGTAGTCCAAAAAAATCCTAATCTGACCATCTTTCTTTATGTTGATTACCATGGGGTTAACCCACTTTGATTCTTCTAAGGGCTTAATGATGTCATATTTCAACATTTTGTCAATTTCCTCTTTAACTTTTACGCACAGGTTAGGATTCATCCTGTAAGGTCTCTTCCCTAACCAGGTGTGCACCTTCCTTTAGCTTAATCTTCATCTCACCCCAAGATCCATGCACTCCCTTTAACTCATGGTAGCCCTTAGGAAATAAGTCCTGGAAATCACATAGTAACTCAATTATCTTAGCCACTTAGAATCAGACCAATAATCTCCAATAATGGCCTCCTTAGGTTCAACATCTGTGCCAATGTTCACTTTCTTTGTCTTCATAGGTTCATGATAGGCGTGTGCCTTCTTATCCACACTATCTAAAACCTCACGCATACCTTTTGAATGATCAATGTCCAAATTTTCTACTTCTTCATCATCCACTATGTAGACCATATTTCCTTTCTCCTTCTCAAGACAAGCATGCTTAAGTAGTTTGGCATCGGTCTCATCTACTTCATCAAAACACGCTCCTAGGTCTGCCTCACCAAATAACTCCTGAATGAGTTCTTCATCCTTTGCACTGTCTCCCATAGTCAAGTGCTCCATAAATCGTAATTCCTCTTTCACTGGAGGTTTAGTGGAGAAGTAGTCAAAATTCTGGATCATTCATGCAGTCAAGTCTTGCCAATTTCCAATCTCCCTATGCAGCTCTGCATAAACGTACCAAGCACATGCGCAACCTCGCAAAGTGAAATAAAGTTTGTGCACCCATAGTGAAGGTGGTAAAGCTTCCTGCCCCTCTGTCTAGAGTCTCTCACACTACTGAACGTGGTGCTGAACATGATGATTACCATGATATGTGTAGATTTGAGTAGGCACATTGCTCTTGAGAAACATGGGTTGTTAGAGAAATTCTCATTTCATTCCATTCTATGATATTATCCCTGTGAACCATCCACTAGCACATTGTTGTACCGCAGAGGGTATACATTAACATATTTCTTGTTTCTACTTGATCCTTCCATTGTTCCTCCATGGTGTGCAGGAATACTGCAGGGTCTCCTTCTCCATTGTACTGGGGGTACAGAGTTATTACATATCCTCCTAATACAACGAGGTCTTCCTCCTCATGCAGATGTGCTTCTTACTTCACGCCCAACCATCTCGTAGGTGTCATGTGCCCAATTATCACAAGAAATACTTGTAGTATCACTAATAGAATGCATCTTCCCACTAGAGATTCCTTCCTTAGATGGCTCAAGTACTTCTGGATCTCGAATGACGCACACATAAATTTTGTTCAGGTCTTCCTCACTCAAAGGTTCAACATAAGGTGCAGATTTCCCATCTGTCAAAGGGATAATAACTCATTCTTCCTTGTTCTCAAAGCTTATATACCCCTTGTTGAACCATAGATCAACATTATTTCATAACACCAAGGGTACCCAAGTAGAGATGGGAAGCTGTCTACTTCTGCAAGTGCTAAAACCTCAAAGTCCCTAGTGAACTTGGCCCCTTGTATAGTAATGGATGCATCCTTTAAAAATCCTATTGGAGTGGCCTTAGTTTGATTTTCCATGAACAATACATTAGAGGATGGTTTTAATGGAGGTATTCCCATATGTACCCATGCATCTAAAGTAAGAACATTAACTTCCATGCCTGTGTCAATCAATATATTGCTCAAAAGCCACCCATCCCTAATAACATTCAGAGTGATCTCCTTGTCATAATCCAAGCTATGAGGGGGGAGATTAACATGTAGGATCTTTCATCCATTCTCAATACCTATTGCATGGAGTGTTTCCCTTTAACCAATTCCCTAGTAATGGAATAATATTCTCCATGGCACAACATCTTGCATACCTCTTTCAAATCATCAACATCTAACTGGACTGTCTCTTTTTCCTTCTTTTGTTCCAACTTTCGTGACTGTTCCTTTAAACATTGTATTTCACCCTGAAGATTTTTGAGCACCTCCATGGTCTCCTGATAAACCTCCTTCTGATGTGTAAGATATGGGTATCTTGCATGGAAAACCTCCTCAGTAATGGTAGGATTCTATTGCAATGTTTCTCTGGCATGTGTAGCTTCAATGCATGTAGTATTCTTCACATGTACTACCTCAAGTTCTGGTGCCAACTTTGGTATCCATTGATTTTCCATTACACGTTGTATTCTAACCATCCCTACACCCTTGTTCTCCTATTTATGTTGCTTGCTAAGATGCTCATATAATTCTAGGCACTCCTCATAGTTATGATTCTTTCCACAAAAAGAACAAGTAATATTCTGAGGGCATTCATGCCTGTAGTGGTCAGGAGATCCACACGTATAACATGTTCCAAGAGGAAACTCACCTCATCCACCACACATTGCCTTGATCCCCTGAATCCACCATAGTATCCTCGACCTCTTCCATGACCTCCTTCAAAGTTCCCTTCATTCTGATCATAGCACCCTTGAGTGTGATCATGATCATGGTGCTCACTCTTACCTTTAGAGTTATCTGATACTCTTGTTTGTCATACACCAATATTGATGACATCATGGATCTGATCAATCAACCTGTAATCCTCGGTATTGTTAGTCGTGGACTGAAAAATATTATAGTAGCAAGATACATTCTTCCTTATCGCACATTGTAACAATGGGAAATGGCTTGCATCATGGTCTAAATGACATATCTCGCAGTCTAGCAACAATGAACACACTGACCTGTGGGGACAACTATCCTTAGTGTGCCCCTTAACTTCATAATCTGTACACCAAATCCCAGTGCATGTCTCATGTGCTAAATTGGCTGATATTTTCTCCAACTACTTTTCCATAGCTACAATATGAGCTTCCAGAATGGGCTCACTCCAGTGTCTATACTTTCGACTGCCTCAGCATAAAATGCTACTTCAAGCACTTTGTGCACGGATCCATATATGTCTTATGTGAGAGCGACCTCCTAAAAGGTGTGATCAAGCCTCTGAAAAACCATTGTGCATGTTGGCTTGCATGGATATCATACAAAAGTTTAGACAAAAGTGTTTTGAAATGGGCATCATATTCCCAAACACTCTTAGTAGTGCCCTACTTAATATCCTTGAGCGCGTTTATACTCTTCTGCTTGAACTCAGGGATATAAAATTCCTTAAGGAAATCATCTCGTAATGTTGTATAATCTACGCAAGTCTGATCAGGTTCAAACTTCCTGTACCAATTGTGTGCGTGTCCCTGCAACATAGTTGTGAACTAACTTTCCTTGCGCTCAGAATTCATGATCCCTTTTGTGTGCCACAGTATCTCACACATGTGCACATGCTCAACAACATCTTTTATTCCCCTATACTCTGGAATATGAAGTGACATCTCCATGTAAATATTCTGGGGTTGGTGAGGACCATACCCACTGAATCTAGACCTCTAGACCCACCAATAGAACCACCTATGCCCCCTGATCCTCCACCTGTAGTCGGAAGTGAACTAGAGGATGTACTGCCCTGTGTCCCAATAGTGGTACTAAAATGAACTCCTACAGTCTGCGAGGTGGTACTACTCCCAGAGGTGAGTCCAAAATTTTTATGTGCACCTGAGTTTTACGTTGACGACGCACCTGAAAAGGTACCTCCAAATAACAAGGAAGACGTCTATCCAGCCATAGATGTACTTGCTATTTTATTCACTCTTGTTATTCTACTACCTAAACTAGCTTGCTAACTACTGGTTATACTAGAAATTGGAAAACCAAGTGCAAGGGCTAGGTTTCCAGGTAGATTCAGATGTGCACCCACGGCCCATGTCATCTCTATTGGCATGCTCTCATAAGAGGCCGATGAGGGTTCCCTGTCATGCTTTCCCAAATGGGGGAGTTCATAGATGCTCTGGCTCCATGCCCTCTACGTGAGTTCCAAATCCTTCATGAGCCATCTCTCTCCTCAATGCCATCCATTTTGCAATCTTACATTGCTTCCCTAACTCCCTCTCATGCACCTCATTATACTTAAGCCTACCTTTCTTCTCTTTGCCTTTCTGCCTGCTAGGTCTGCCATCCTTCACCAAACCTACCCCTACCCCCATGTGTGGTGGGGTTTTAGCTAGCCATCGAATTCTCTTCCAAATTCAGGGCTACCAATAAGATCTTAATCACTAGTGGAATTCATTGTAGATAGGTTCCCCTGGGATAACGTAAAAACTAGAACTCAACTACCTCCAGGAAAGAATAAGTGGAAATTGAGTACTCCAAAATATAGCTATTCAGAACACCATGAAACCAAGTGTCCACAGCGCGCATCTAAATCAAGATCAGCATCATAGAGGGCCTAAAATTCTTCCTACATCTAGACAAGTGTGTGAAACCTCCAATTCCTTTTAGATGCATAAGCAACCAGCCACTCGTACATCTCTATCAGAAAGATAGAAAAGAAACTCTCATATAAATAGTCATACAAGTTCTGCTCCACCCACGTGTGCGCATCAAACTCAGATCCAGTGTTGAATCTCTGAGCGTATTCTTCTTCTAGATCTACTATCCACTCCTCAACACTTGATAGGGTCAATTAGTATGTCTTAATCACAAAACATCCTGAAAACAACTGAAAAAGAGGTCGCGGCAACATGAAACCAATGATGCAACCTAGAATTTACTGTGAATAACCCATGCGCACTAGCACATCACTCAGCCTAAGATGAGTGCTCACCCGAAGCATGCAAAGGTACTAGGTCCCTCTTTAGAGTTTCTTGTACAAGATGTTAGTGTGATGATGTTTAAACATGTTCATATTCATAAGTAGACATAAACATTCCATAGTGCAAAATCTAGATCTAGATATTAGAGAATCATGATAAATGAACTAAACAATAACTATGATAAGATTAACCATATAAGAACTAGATTCAGTCATGTCTAACACCATTATCTAGCCAATATATTCCATTTCATAAATACTGTAAAACACAAAATCTTCTTACACTGTAAAGTATCTTCATGATTCATGTGTGCATATTAAAAACAACCGCATAACTCTACAATAATTCACCACCCACTAAACTACGCAAGTCAATACATATTTATAGGGGTGGAGACTTTCCCTTCACCACCTATGCACTTCCCAAAATAGGTTGCATGCTGATAATGGCAATGTACCTTTACACTAGTATGCACAACATGCAAGTGTTATAATAATAGATGTCATATAGTTAACTTTGAGTAAAACTCCTATTATTAGCTTAAACTATGCATGGCACTTATCTGCAAATTTTTCCTAAAATACCACTGCATGGAGTATAAGTATTCATATCTATGTGTGCTCCACACACTATCTTCAAAAACATCCCTTATCCATAAAACAACTAATTCATGAGTTGGGGTGCTTTAATACTATTATAGCACCGTGCGCTTCTAGCGCCCTATATTCACATTGCCCAATACTTAGAATATTTTTGGTTTTTCAAAATAGAAGGATAATTTATTAATGATTCCTCTCCACCTAGTGACAAAGTTAGTGATATAATCATCTTTGAATTGTTTTATGTAATATAGACATGTGATGGAAAAATGCTCTAGGAATAGTTGGGCTAACTACGCAAATGAATATTGAGAATTTTTAGGGATGTTGTTATACCAGTTAAGAGTGGGATTGACTAATGACATCGAGAATGTCCTCAACATAAGGTCTTGATCATGAGCTATGAGGTAACAAGAGTGTCAAACGGCCCTGAGATTTTGTTGTGGATCTTATTTGCTATATAATTTGGTTATTTTTAGAAGCTCTGAATGTGGATGGTTTAGTTTGAAAGATACTCCTCGATTGATGGGTTTGTTACAAATTTTATCATAGGAGAATATGCTTCTGGGTCCTATGGTAGTATCTTATATACTTGCGATTATATTCATCAAGGTTTGCATGGGATTGTAATGAGGGGGTTGGATATTTGTTAAGGAAGGATTAGCCTATCCACATATAAGGGGATTCTATTGGTATTTTTGATATGATAAAATAGGGTTTTGAAAAGGGGGAATTATTCCTGGTATATTGTAAGTTTTTGGGAAACTAATGGTTATAAAGAAGATTGAATATAATGATAAGGTTGAAGGATAAAAGTGTTAAGAAAGGACTGTGAGGGTTTTGGATTTTGTTAAGGGGGAATGTAACCATAGTGCAATGCATTAACTGTGGGTGTTGGTTGGGAGAGGGAACGTGTGATAGTGATAAAAATAATATTAATAGGTGGTAAGGATGTAGGGATAGATATAACTAAGTTATAAATTATGGATGAAGACTGTTGGGAGACAACAGGCTGGGATGTGACTAGGGAGCTTGTAGAATGAGGTATACCAAAGGATCCCATCGAGGGAGGAGGATGAGTGGACGTTATGTGACTAACTATAGGTGGTGGGGTATTTATATGAGGTTGTGTATTATAAGAGTTAGCTGGGGATGAGAATAGTGGGGGGCCTTGCTGGCTATCCATGTTTTGCAATGAAATAATATTAAGTTCAAGAATGACCAAAAGGTTTGATGAGATAGGTATGGATGTTTCTATATGACCAGGGATGAGATAAGGAACGACTTGTTCAATGACTAGTTGATAGGTGCGGTTGATGATTATGGAGTGGTCATAAATAACAATACTAATAGGAAGTCAGGGATTTGATTTGTGATGGGGAATACATATGGACCATGTAGCAAGGGAACTGTTAAGGGTTACAAGATTGGTGTCTAGAAGTTCTTTGAAGGTAGGATTTCTATTAAGGAAGAACTGTGGGAGGGGTGGATCAAGAATTTTTGAGGTGTTTGATCTAATGATGGGAGAACGTGGTGATTTTGGGTTGTGTCTATGAATTTTTATAGTGGGTTTGACATATTTGTAATATTTTAGATATGGGAATGTTTTCTAGTCGAAACCATGAGTTAACAAGAACACAATAAATAAAAGATACTTGTTTAATGAAAATAACACAATCATCAAAGACGTTTTAAATATCTTGATTAATTTAAGAAATGTGTGAAAATAAAAGATGACTTGTATAATGTACTAAGAATTAGGCCTACTATGGTTAGTTTCAGGTATGTTTAATATGGAGACCTTGATACACCCAAAGGTATGAGAGGCTTGAATATGTGTCAATGTCGGTATGATGCATAATATTGGGGCCTACCCCCTTACTTCACAATCCCACAATGATAAAGGTTTTGGGTGCTTAGCCATTATACCACCCATCAATTATTTATACTTTGTCAGGATAATGAGGCATTTTCCCCCTTAATGATGAAATCAAAGTAGGTAAACCTGGGAGGGTATGTTTAAAATGTAAGTTTGATTATAAGTGGTTTTGATAGTGTGTGATATGAAGTGATTAATGTATATTTTAAACCCTACTTATACTAGATGATCAGGTAAAGATGAGAATGCAAAGTAGTTTTAAGTTCTAAAGGAAAAAAATCCCATTCAATGAGGACAACATATAAATTACAATGCTGAAAAAGACTAAAAGGAGAATAGAAAAGAGAGAAAAGAGAAATACCTCTATTCTCTAGTTACTCCTTTTTATCTTACACCTTACATGAAGTCAAAAAGGAACTTGGTCTAAAAATTTATCTAACATGCAAGAAGTAAAGAAAAATGGGTTCTACTATACAAATTTAGAATTCAATCAATAAGGAAAAGGCCTCACCGGGTGTGCTAGATGTTTTAGTAGATTTTAGGATTCAGTATTATTGTGTGAAACAAATCACTAAAACTCATAAATGACAAGGTTTAATGATACCTATGTGGATGATAATGAAAGGTGGTAGATTTGAACTGGCGCATGAAGATCCTCTTCCAAAGAACTGGAAACCTGCACACATGTAGACAACTTGAAAAAATATATATTCGATAATAATGAGGAAAGTTTCTTGGAAAAGGCCAATCCAAAGAACCAAATGGATTTTTTTAACAGATTTCAACTCATTTTAATGAAATTAAGATGGAAATTATGATAATATTATAGATAATATAAGATGATATGAATGAAAAACTATGGATATGTAATGTCTGGATGCTAGGACTCAATCAATAGCCTCGATGATAGGATGGGGAGGGTTGAAATTTTTTTCCTAGTAGAGGTTGGCCTCATCATTGTGTTTGAGGATAATTTCCAACTACTCAGGAATATCATCCAGATTAGGCATGAAAATGATGATGCATAGTCTTAACTCATGTTCAATGTCATATTTCTTCCACATGAATGCTTGACAAAGTATGGGTAGGTCATATAAATAGTGTCAAGATCATAAGATGATCTTAGAATGATTATCTAATAGAAATACTAACTTACAAGCAAAAGGGCATTAGCCATGATTACGATATATTATGAAGCTATATCAAAATGTGGTAGTATTGAAAAATGGAAGTTTCTAATAGAGACTGACATCGATCCAAAAGATCGGTGGCAATCATATGGATCGATGCCATTTATTGTGCACTGAACTATATATGTTTAATACGGAGTATTTTTAGAGGGAACAATAAGATGAGGATGTTTAGGACTCAGATATTCAAATGGGGGAGGAAATACTAAGATCCAAAAATAAGGGCTTTGCAAATATGGATTGAATACATACCTTGATAATATGGGTGGTTTAATTGACCAGTTGATGAAGAAGATTAGTCCAAAAAGAATGTAAGATAACATGAGATTTTTTCCATTTCACATCTGTAGAATGCTCATTGCATGAATTAAAAAGCTTTCTCCTATCACCTATAAAATTTTTAGATCCTTGGGAAGTGGTTAAACCACCTTTTATAAATCAATTCCATTTTAACTGAATCCACACCAATCAATGCCGATTGTAGGAATCGACACCAATTTGTCTTTTTTGAGGAGAATGGTTAAATTTATTTCCAACCATTTCTTTTACAATATTTTCAGGGTTTATGATGACCTAAGGTTATTAAGGCTCAAGAGGGTTTTTTTTAGGAGTTTAATATTGTTTTGATTATGCTTTTTAATTTATTTTTGTTTGTTTTGTGGTTACAAGTGGTTCTGGGTAGTAAGATGGTAAATGTAAGTAAGTAGATAGGTAAATTGAGTGTGTGGGATTATGAAGGAAGTATCCTAGGGTACATATGTGGATGTGGGGATTAAGGCAACCTAATTTTGGTGTCTACACATATTTTCACTTTTAAAAATCCTTAAGAAAGAATCTACATCCTTGTGCTCCATCCAAAAATCCACCAACAAAAACATTCAAAATTAAAGGATTGTTGATTTCTCTTAAAAACAACAAACACTAGGTTGAAAATGAGTTACCTCAAATTCAAGAAGTTTAATCTCATAGAAATATTTTACCCTGAAATTGGTGATGTGTGGGAATGTAATATATATTGGGATGAACTCATTTGGATGCTCTTGTCGATCTATCTCTATCTCAACAATTGCTGCAATTTATATTTCATTCATATTCTTCTTGTCATTGAGTGTCATGGGTTCTTTTTCTTATACAACGTGTATACATACTAAGAGTTCAAGACTAATTTAACAAAGAATTTAACACCAAGTAAATCCTATCCTAATTCCTTAAAAAAACACATCAAGATAAATCATGTGAGTAAGAATCTAAATAACTCACACAGAATGTTAAAAAAATAATGCAAACATCCCTTCATTTGATTGGATGTACTTTTTGATATGTATATATTTCCTTACAAACCGAACGGAATTCAAACCACAAATGATCAAGGATGCTTGATAAAAGGAAGATATCTCCTCAAAATGTAACAAATGAAATGTTTGAATCTTCTCTTACTACTTTTAACAAGTAAGGGGGTTTTTCAATTTGGCAAACCTTCATATAATAGAAATTCTCTCTTGATTAATGGATATAAATTTCTTACAAGGACATGGTGTAAATTGGTAAGAAGGTACTAGGTTTCTTATATAGCTTTCCATTTTGAGAAAAAGAACCACTTTTAGTGAATATGGGATAATGGAGGTGTAGAATTAGGAATGGATAAACATGATTACAAGATATTAATTAGATATTAATGACCCATAGGAGCTAGGGAAGATTTAATTAATCAATTGGGATTAATTAATAGGCCATATTTAGCTTATAGAAGCTATTTAGAGACATGATGTAGAGGGAAATTAGTGGAATCAAGAGGGGTTTGAGAGTGGTATTTAATTAATAAGAGGGTTTATTAAATAAATATAAGTTTCTAAAAGGGTAAGTAATTAATAACGGGTAATTAATTAATTAAAAGAATATTTTAACTAACGAAGTGATGTTAATTGGCATCCAAGATGGGGGAATTATCTAATTAGTAAGTAAATGAGGTTGTTAATTATAGTGTGATTGTGATGATGGGAAGATGAAAATTAGTGTAATTTTAGTGTTTAAATTGCACGGTGGAAATTAGGTGTCTACATTTTCCCATCTTTGATGTGGTGTAGTGTGAGCAATACCATTTCATAGATATTATACAATTGTATTTTGTATGGGTAGAAGAAAAAATAGTAGGATGGATGATGCCCCATTGAGCATTGATGGGGTAATAGAAGAAGGAAATGTATGCTTGAAAAGAAAATAAAAAGGATCACAGACGCAAGAAAAGGACCATCGTGGCAGTGACTGACATGCCATCACGATGGTCAAAACCATCATGAAAGGGATATATATAGGGAGAGGGGTATAAAACAAGTCATTTCCACCCTCTCAATTAATAGAATAGAGATCAGGATGACCATGATGAGTAGAGATGACGTTGCACCAGAGTTTTTACACTATGTAGAGTGAGTTTTGGAGTATTGATGGATGCAGACATGAGGCATTGGGTAGGTGATGTTTTGTAGTTTATTTTTCTTTTTGGAAATGATTTAAATTTAAGTGCATTTAAATGCATGAAAAATTTAAGCATTGTAAGGTGAAAGGCACATTCTGAAATTGACACTTTGTCAATTTCAGTGGGTTTGGGTGCCCTATGTTAGCACATAGTGTTGGTAACGTCATGTAGCAAGTTTTGGTGACATTTCCCTTAAAGGGTGACAGATTTCCACAACTTGTAGCAACCTCTTGAAGTCAGATCTCTCTTGACATACTGGCCCTGACATAAGTGGTAGTAGTGTAGATTTTCACCATTTTTAGTACAGTGGATTTCACATCAATAGTGGTGGATTTACCCAAACATTTGTAGTAGATGTCCTTTGCCTAAGAAACAGTGGTTTTTCCTAAAATTACGTAGCAGATTTTTTCTTCCAAAATAAAGTTGTATAATTAGCACTTTTTGATGAGTTTTCAAACAGTTTTGTAAAATTGGCTAAGCTCTAAAACATGATTTTCTATGACTACATAAAGTAATTGGGGCATGATCCAGTTTCATGAGTTCTGATCCTGTGCCCTTCAAATATTGGAAACTTTTCATCCACATGATTGGTTATTCTTGGAGTATTTGGGTTTTTACTATGTAGCTTTGATGCTAGCGCTTAAGTGGATAGACCACTTTGAATGCATTGGTAGAGATATGAAACTCCAAAACTAGCACATTTTAGTTCATGATAGGGGAGATGGCCATTATTTTGGAATAAATCCATAAGATATTGCACTTATTGATTAAGATTTGATGTACTATGATACAACCATGATTAACTATGAGATGATATGAGCTACATGATGGTCTGACCTACCCAAGATGTGGAGGACCACCATATCGTGCTATTGAAAGATTTTGACTGAGACATGATTGAGGACCTAATCCTCTTGTCTTGATGGCTCTTCTTCAGTGGTATTTTTCCTAAAAAGAGTGGTCATATATCTAGTAGCTATTGAGTACATGGGAGTTATTCTTGATACATGGTAGAGTGATAACTAATTTTTGCATGGGAATATCACATGTTGGGCTATCTTTACATAGATCTACACTTGGTAGTTCATAAATAAGGTCAGAGTATTATGCATACTACGTTGTTATAGATATGGTTCTGGGAGCATATCACATTGGGCTAACCTGTAGGCCCATTTGAGAAACTAGATGAGGATGATCAATGATAATTTGGGTGGATCACACCAGGCATGGGTTGATAGGGCTACAAGGATATATTGGTATATAGACGAGTGATCGATGAGATCATCCCTCTAGACATTACATAGAGAACCTATATATCGATATGAGCATGAACCAAGACCTGACACATAGCTAGCCTATTATAGGAAAAAAATTTAGCTCATGAGCCAATAAAATCTCATAGTGGATAGGTATAGACCAAATAGGGTCCTCATACAAGTTGGGTATATGCAGGGAGTTCCAAAAACACTTCATGTATTTACACATGTGACTTAGGAGATATGACCATGGGGCCCCACTATTGATGTAACAACAATGAAAATAGTCTGAGCCTCATTAGATGATAGTTTGGGATATGAGGAGAAGGATTGTTGATCCTAAGACCACTAGTGAGTACTAGGTATAGTACCATGATTTTTGGCTGGTTAGATTGACTACTCTAAGATAAAGGTGTGTAAGTGTAGTTTTGGTAAAAATTATAATAGGATACCACTGACATCCATATGTGGTATAGGGAACAATGAAATGTTAGATTATAGTGTACGAGTGGTCAGAGTATCCTGGGGGGAGTGGAGTGAGAGGGTCAAGTAATGCCAAGATAGCCACACCTATAGGGATTTAAGGCCTATCCAACATAGGTAGCCAAAGTCCATTAGTAAATGTAGGGTAGGGTAGGTGTAAGTAGTTCCATTAGTACCCTAAGTGGAGGATGAGGGAGTGGGGTGGGGAAAATAGTAGAGTGATGGAATATCCTACATGTGGGTGAGGGACATCCCCCATAAGAATATGGATCAAGGTGGATGGGGGGACAACCACAGTTATGCACAACATGTTACCTAGACATAGGGAAGGGGATCCATCATATAATATAGTTTCACTTAACTAAGTAGCCTAGGTAGTGGCTATAAGATATCAGCCTGAAGAGGAGATATAATAAGATTAGTCTATTGATGGGCTCAACATAGATAGAGATGTATAGAAACATAGATTGGAATAATGTCTGAGGTGAGCTGGACCTAGTGATTGCATTGGTAGATGACCACCTTAAGTGAGACTACTAACCATATCAGAGTGAGATATGACACATATGTGGAGAGAGAAACCATACTATAGAGCATGGGATGCACTATGGAGGAGAGGGATGGACCTCATAGTTGAGTGAGATACATCTCACATAGAGAGGGATATAGACCAAGGTGGTAGAGAATTATATTACATAGAAAGTGATATGTAGCTCAAGCAGTAATGACTGGATCTCAAGGGTGTGACATAGACATGCTATATTGTATCACGAGGATTATAGGGTGATGTGGCCATATACTATAAGATATTATATGACGATACCCATCCTAGTAAGACTCATTAATGGGAATATGATACTCATTCAGGAAATCACTAGGAGTGAGCCAGTCATCAGAGACCATCATGCTTTAGTGCTAGATCACATGATCTTAGTGGGTACACCTTCAGTGATGGGACCACCAAGATTAATCACGCTCAACTACACTAGAGGAGGATTGAGGGGAACACTCACCATTGTCTAGGTCCATCTAGGTAGTCCAATCTAGCACCATGAAAGAGTCATGTTGAAGAGATGAATTCCAATTATATCTAAGATTGTTTTTATTATTCTATGATGAGATATATCATACGGTTTTGAGACCGTTTTTTTGTAAACTCGAGTGCCTTATAGCATCCCCAGATATATGGAGATGACTAATTTTTAGATGTGGTCTAATGTGTATGCTTCCAAGTTTTGAATATTATGTTTTTGACATTTATTTAGTATCATGATAGATGTATAAAATTTTATTATGATGGTTTAAATAAATGATTGTAGATGGATGTATCTATGATGAGTATACAATGATGCTATTATTGTTTTGTCATTTCCTATATATGATCTATCTATATTGATGTGTTTTGTGTATTTCAGATGTAGACTTTGGGGTTAGAGCTTGGTTAGTCGCTCTATTTCAATTTCTGATTATGTGATTACTTACCTATCATTCTTTGGTAGAGTAGAGGAAATGGAATGGGTTAGTTAGAGGAAATTTAGTTAGAATGGGGGGTTAGTTAGACATTGTTGAGATGGGTAAATGGGATGAGGGATGGAAAAATCGTATGATAGATTATGTACTGTTATAGATTAAAATATTGTTTATTTGATATAATCATACAACAAAAAGGTAGAATGACATGAGAATCCATAATACCAATATTTGTAATATGCTACAGGACTGACTCAAAGTAAAATAAAGTAAGCAATGTGAAATGAGAAAGTAAATAAACAAACAAGTAAAAGTAAATACACTCAGACAAGAAATGTTTAAGAAAATTGTACCAATGTTTTTTTTTATCTGAATTCAGTACCCAAATGTTATAGTTATACAAAAAAGGGTTAAGATGATGCCCCAAGAAAGGATACACACAAGGGAATGAATGGAGGATGTAGAAGTCTTGAGAAAAGAAAACATGTACTATGTAATGGCCCTTGAGAAATGATATATACTAGGAAGATAGACATAACAAGCAGGTAAGCTTATTGGTGTAATAATATCACAAGATTATCCACATGTTGTACTGTTATAACTGAGTGAGTTTTGCCAATGTAGGATGTTTTGTAGTATAGATTTGATTTTTTAGTGTTTTTACATGTGAGACATATTATTTTTGGATATTTTCTTAGGTATTTTCCAATGTTTTTAGATTTTCTATGTTTTTTGTGAATGTTTTTGGATTTTCTATGTTTTACAAAATGTTTTTTTAGGATTTTCTAGGTTTTTTGCAATGTTTTTAGATTTTCTAGGTTTTACCAAATGTTTTTAGATTTTCTAGGGTTACGATGTTTCTAGATTTTCTATGTTTTACCAAATGTTTTTGGATTTTCTAGCTTTCACAGATGTTTTTGGATTTTTCCTAGGTTCTCTAAATGTTTTTATATTTTATAGATTTCTCCAAACTCATGTACAAAATAATAACATGGTTCTAATATTCCCCCTAGTGAGACGTTAGAATATACAAAGGTAAATATTCTTCATGTGAATATAAAATAATAGGACAAGTCCAAATCAAAGAAAAGAGGGACAAGTTCAACAAGATTATGAACACACAGCCACAGAAAAAGCTATAGGAAGGAATGGTCATGCTCTCCAAGTACTAGGTGTTCTTGTGAACTATAGAAAAATCCTCCCATAGTGCATTGGAAACCATTGGTTTCACCAAAGGACTTACCTAAGGAACCATAATTGCATGGTTTTCACCATTGGATGAAATTTTTTATTATTATTTTTCTAATTTTTGTTTTTTTGTTTTTTTGTTTTTTTTTAATGCATCTAATATTAGGTATAGAATAATTTGAGGTGCATAACATCCATAGAATCCTGGATCTTGGTACCATTAGGGAGAGTAATCTTATAAGTTCCTGAACTAAATCTAGCCACCACAATGTATGACCCTAACCAGTTAGGCTCAAAGTTTGCTTTCTTCTCTAGTTCCTTGGTAATATTGAATTGGTTTTCTTTAAGAACAAGATCTCTAACCTCAAATTCATTAGAGATAATGACCTTTTTTTTAGCTAGTAAAAATTTGCTCTTTGATACCAAATTTAGGTGATCCAGAATGTATGGAGTCCCTAACCAGTTAGGTGAAATCGATCTCTACTAGCCTAACTAGTCTATAATTCTCTTCATTATCAAAATAATATTTTAGGGATATCAACAAAGAGGGGAGATAAATCTATAAGGGGGTCATAACTTCACTACCAAAGACAAGTGAGTATGGTGTGAATCTTTTAGGTGTGTGAATGGAAGTACAGTAAGCCCACAAGGAAGGATGAATCTAGAAATTTCTAATTACGAGTATGTTTTACTAACTAGCTTCTCCATGATGTGAACAAGCATTTTATTTAGTGGCCTCATCTTTTTCATTACTTTGAGGGTAATAGGGGTAGACCATTTTTGGACATATTTTAAAGCATTGACTAAGGTTATTCACTTGCTTTTTTTTTTGAAATATTTACCCATTGTTTAGAGATAATAGCAGAAGGAATGCCATAACGACAAATGACGTGGTTCATGATGAATTTAGGTATATCTCAACACTAGATTACATAAGTGAGAGGGACATCCTCCACCCATTTGGTAAAGTATTCAGTTATGATTGATGATATGCTTATGGTCCATCAGATGAAGTAGGTGTGAGCTTCCCTATAAGATATCGAGCCCCCATTTTAAAAATGGTCATAGTGCATAGTGATATGCTGCAAGGATTGAGATGGGATACATGGAATCAAGTTTTCATGTTTTTAGACACAAGACACATTTTCCAACATGTATTACAACAATAATTTGTTTCATGTTGTACACCAGATAATAAACCACATGTGTAGAATTTTAAATTCTTGAACCATTCCACTAGTATGAGAACCACATATGCCTTCATGCACCTTTTTGGTAGATTAGATAGACTCTTCTAAATTCACACATCGTAATAAGGTCCCATCATATCCTTGACGATAGAGAGTACCCCCGAGGAGGTATTTATAATGTGTTCTTTGTTGGATAAGGTTTATTTTTTGTGAGTGGGAAATTTCAGGTGAGAAGGTACCATCTTGTAAGTAATTATGAATTTTCACATACTAAGGGGAAAAGGGACCAACTTCACATACCAAACTAGATGTTGGCATCTCATAAGCAAGTACAATAAGATGTTCAACAAGGAACTACACTTCACTACTAATTTTTGGTAGGTGCAAAGAGATCCAATGGTAGTCATGACATATGGTGACTTAATTTACATCTGTGGGATCTATTGGAAGGTGATTTGAAAAAAATATTCTTTTAAATTGTCTACCATACATTTATAGCGAATGAAATTTTCATCCTTAACATTATACTCATCATTAACTATCTTGATAATACGTTGTGAGTTTCCTATGACTTGAATTTGTTTTATATTCCATTTAATAGAGAATTTTAAACCCAAAATAAGGACTTAATATTCTATAATATTATTTGTTCAAGGAAAACCAATTTTGAAATGTCATGGAATAAGATCCATAATAGGTGTGATAGGAATGACTCCTTTACAAGAGCCAAGAAAAGTGAATGACCCATCGAAGTAAATCTTCCAAGTCATGGAATATTTGACAAATATAACATATGCATCAGGTAAGTCAAGAGTTAATGGCCTTATTCATGGTAGGTTTTTTGCTACCGATGGGCTTTTTGATAACATCTAGATTTTGATCCCTTTTGTTCTGTTGATATAGTTATATCTAGCTTTTGAGTCTTTCTGTACAAGGGTATAGTCCCTTTCAAAAAACTATTTACCAATAATAATAAAAAGAGTTAATGGACATGAGCCTAGTAAAGGTGCTTTAGAAATATGTTTAGTGAACACTTTCCCTTTTACTACTTTCTGATTGACATATTTAATGTCCAACTCACTGAGTAATATGATCTAGTTGGCCATTCTACCAGTAAGTGTGGGTTTAGATAGGATATATTTAACCAAGTCAACTTTGGATATGAGTCTAGTTTTATTATTTATTAGGAAATGAAAAATATTTTGGAAAGAAAAGAAATCAACCAATCATGCCTTATCGATCTATGGGTAATTCAAATCATAAGATATTAATGCACGTCTAAGATAATAGACGACTCTCTCTTTTTTGGTGCATCATATTGTGTTAAGAGTGTGCCTAAAGAAAATTGAGTAGATAAAATGTATATCAACACGGGTTAACCTGAGGTAGGTGGTATTAAAATAGTTGGATTGGATAATTAATTTTTCAATTGTACAAATGTATGTTTACATTCTAGACCCCAATAGAAATAAACATCCTTTTTAAGGAGATATTTGAAGGGATGAAACTTATCAATAACTTGGGAAATGAATACGTGGATGGAATGGATTTTACCCTACAAGCTGTGATGATGTTTAAGGTTTGTAGGAGGAATGTTATTGATAGTTGTAATGTTGTATAGATCCACTTAAATTCCTCTTCTGAAAATAATGAAGCCCAATAATTTTCTGGACATGACACTGAAAACACATTTCTTTGTACTCAACCCAAATTTATATTCCCAAACCCTCTCAAAAATATGACAAAAGATCATTGGGTGTTCTTCTTATGTTTTGGACTTTCATAGAATATCATCCACATAAAATTCAATAATTTCATACAACATATTGTGATATTTAACAATTATGACATGCTAATATGTAGCTCCTACATTCATAAGGACAAAGGGAATGACCTAATAAAATAAGGTTTCCAAAAGAGTGGTGAAAGAAGTTTTATGTTGGTCCTCTTCAACTATTTTGATTTGGTTATAGCTAGAATATCCATTCATGAGGGATAAAGTTTCATGAGTGAAAGTAGAATCAAAAATCATGTTGATATTATTATTATAAGCACAATGATTGTGGGGGGAAGGTGAATCAGTATTATTAAACTTTCATTCAATCAACCATACACATTCATAAAATCTTTAAGCATTAAGATGATTAAACCATGCACAATTAACCATACAAATGATAAAATGTCAGAATGACATAATATGTAAGTGGAAAACCCTCAAATGGAAGAAAAAACACTAAAAATTATGTATATATTACTCAATACAAAATAATTATGTGAATATTACACATCACATGTAAGATTTGTTTTGTGATGTACCAACCCCATAAGGAGCACAAACCCCTAATATAATAGAGCACCTACAAAGAAGCTAAAACCCCCCAAGATGACCAAGCACAAACTTAACTACGTGAAGATGAAGATCACCTAAGTACTTGTTGCTCCAAAAACTGATTACGATCAATTTGTAAGCTCCTCTCAACCAAAACCTTCTTAAATTGGTCTCTCTCCTTCCTCACTCATTAAATTACCTTCATATGTTGATTAGGTAAAGTGAACTTATAAATACTTCTATTCCCTGATCATCTTCTTATACTCTTCTCAAATCTGCTCCTGACCCTATACAACATCCTCTACACTCTCCTCTTGCTTTCTCATTCCTTTTTTTCCATCACTACTTAAATGAGAACATACACCTTCACTTTTATACATGAATCATCACAAACACAACCATAGGTTGGATATGATCATTAAGGTTGGTCATGAAAACTTAAAACCACATTCCATACTCACCTATAAATCACACAAATAGACTTGAAAGGTCGGAATTATCATTACAGACTCAAACATGACAATCCTTCTCACTTAGGGCAAAAACTGGGTCTTCGTTTCCAAAGAATGCTTCTTGGACTTCAAGGGTACATAAAGAAATCACAAAGGCTTGACCAAGTCCAATTTTTTTTTAGGAAAATCCTCTCATGAACACCAAAAATTTCATCCACCTTTGCAACATCCATCTTCTTCATGAAACACTCCAAAAGATAGACACCTATAACTAGGTCTCAAGAACCTAAAAAACTAGTCTCAAAAAGAGAATAACTTGGCATACTAAATATATTCACCATGGAACATATGACATATAAACATGAATCTCTTGATGTCATGAAACTGAAATAACTCATTAAAACCTTGAACTCATGTCATAATACCTTAAAAATCATGCATATTTGAAATTGCTTTAACCTACTTCAATGTCTCAAGAACTAGTCTTGAGATCAACATCCTCTACGATGTCAAAAATGAATTCTAAGCTCTGAAATCACTTGAAAAAATTCATAGGGGGCCTATTACACCTTCTTAAGCACTAACATGCATATGTCAAATGGATAAATTCACCTTTACATACCTATTCCATCACACCTTGACAAGTCTAATAGGGACAATTAGGCTATTAGGGTTTCAATATGAAACCACATTTCAAGATCAAACCATGAGCTCACACACTTCATATTAGACCTCTTCAAGCTATCCATGACCATTAAACACTGCTACAACATAGAAAACACTCAGACTCATCTCAAACCACCATGACTAGTTTTGCACCTTCTAGACCAAAAGAAGTAGGGCATATTTGAAGACACGTTTCATCCATTTTCTACACATAACATGCTTATATAATTTCATGGAAATTTATTAAACATCCCAAGTTACAGGGAACACTTGGTTTTGAATCCTGAAACCTTCACCTCATGTCTGTACCTACAAATATTCACAAAATAATAGTTTTTATGTACCTTCCCAAAACATCTGGAATATGAAAGCACCACTAAAATAATCTCATAGGAATCATCTATAACCTTGATTCATCATACCAAACTTCCTAATCCATTTGGATACCATACCATTCATTTATTTCCTATCACTTTAGAACTAGGGTTTTGACCTGTCTAGTTTCTTAATAATGGTTTACAAAGTTTTGACATCCAAATGAATCCATTCTTCTTGAAAAATGATCTTAAATTCATTCCTTAAAATCCACCAAGATCTCAGACTCCCATGCACAACTCACATGTGTGGGTGAGGAACTAAAGATGACCTTCGAACTGGAAAATGCACTTCTAAGAGCTCGATAGGTCCAAAAACAACTTTTCTTTGTTTGTATTCACTCTCCTAACCTGAAACTTGACAAATGACACTATGTTGTCCTACTTCAGCCATCCTAAAAATCATTTATGTCTACACACATATGAAACTCTTCATCCACAATGACTTACACATTCTTACTAGCCTTGTCTTCATATTATTGCTTCAAAATGACCTTGAACATGCACTAAACATATGAACCTTGACCTTTTTCACCTTATTGACATGATATACAACCTTAAAAAAACTTACACATGCTTAAACAAGACTTCCCTGCTTCATACTTCATGATACAATCTCATCTTGCTTGCACTAGATTAAGAACAAGACCTAGAATGTCTTGTTTCAACACATGAATCTCATAAAATGATGTGATCACCATCTTACAGAATCATTAACACCTTTTAATCATCTCACTAAACATGTTATACATCATACATACCTTCAAAAACCTCTAGAGAACATACTCACACTACTTGCTTGCTTAACCCATGCACAAGAACCATGCAACTTAACTAGACACCATGCTACATGACCAAATAGGAGACACTACCAATAAATCTTCATACTTTAATTTGATTGAAACCTCATGGAGACACCTATTCCACATAAAATCCCTTTGACATCAATGTGACTTGAAATCAATGACAAGAATACAGATACAATTCCCAACAGTTAAGAAGAAGAAAAACATCTTTAGGACACGCCTTATTAATATCCTTGAAATATGTGTAAACCTCGATTCCAATTGGTTTCTTATGAATATTTATGATATTATAGATCTACTATGAATATTCAATAGGTCAAATAAATCCTATTGATAGTGATTTCTCAAGCTCTTCTTTGACTAGGAGAGCTACATGTAGATGCATTTTACACAATTTTTGTTTTATTGGCTTAGTTGGCCCGTGAAAAAGTAAGTTGTGTACAAACAAAGAAGGGTATAATCCTAGCATATCCATAGATGACCAAACAAAAAAATCACAAAATTCTCTGAGGAGCATAGTAATTTTTTTCTTTTAAATTAAGAGAATAGATTGACAATCTTAGGATGTTCCTCTGTGTCGATATTAACGTCAATAGTTTCTTTGACCAATATGTTGGAACCATCTTCCATACATGTAGGATTGGGAGGGAGATTGATATATTCCTCTATTATCATCTCAATGATATTTTTATGAACATAATGGTTACTTATATAATCCTTTTTTGATTTTTCATATTGTTTGTCCGAAAGTGCCTCGAATAGGTTTTCATTATGGGACTTGGATTTTTTGTTCTTTTATTTTTTAACGATATTTTGGCATATTTTTCCTTTTGTTGACCATATAACTCATCCTCCTCCCTAAAGTACACGTATGTATCAAGGTTAATGGATAATCATTTCTTATGATCCCCAATGGGAATGTAATCACGTAGCCCCATGAACTTTATGATCACTTCCACATTCTAAAATAAATCAATTGGTATGTGTTGTTGTTGGTTCCAGTAAATAATGGATGGGCGTATAAGATCAATCTCAGTGGTTGAAAGGGATAGGGTGAAAATTCTAGTATCAAAAAATAGGTTCATAGAGGAAAAGTATTCATAATTGGTTTGGTGTCATATTTAGAAGAGCTATATTTAAAATAAGAAGAGGTAACATAAAACTCTATAGGCATTGTGTCATAAGACTCAATACCAATTCCATATCCATCCATCTTCTCATGTGTCGAGAGAGGTTCTTGCACACCCTGTTCATGTAATCCACATCCATAACCTTTGTATCCCATGGCATACATCATATTTTTAAGGATAACATAGTACGAGGATTGATAATAGGTGGCCATCTTCTCATCAAGTGAATGAGATGTGTAAGTTTCATCCAGATGATCATTGGCTAAGATGACACTAGGTACATGCAATTTTCAAAGATGCAAGCCTCATGAGTTTTTTATGGCTAAAAGTTGGGCCTACCATGTGTTTTTTGGGAAAAAGAGAGATTTTACATAAGTATGGCATATTGGAGGTCATACTCTCCACAATAAGTATTGAGGATTTCAATTTAGATTCCCATGTGGAAAAAAGGGATGCAAAGGTGGATGCACCAAATGCATTAGGCTGAAGTGTATCATGATGGACATCAGAGGAGAGGGCCTCTGATTTAATTTCAAAAATAAGTTATGTAGAATAATAGTCATAAGCTTTTTGATAGTGTCTTGATAATTCCCTGTAATGGGAAAATGGGTTTTCACTAGAGATTATGAGCTCATGTCCTTGATAATTTAAATTGATACATTTATGAAATGTGGAGGGAATCTCCTGCATGGCATGATTCCATGGGATACCAAGGAGAATATTATAAGGATTTCCAATTTGATGACATAGAATTTGGTTTCGTGTGTTATATTCCCAATATCCATTGGTAAAGTAATGATCCCTATTGATTATCACTCCATATTATCATAACCCTAATGGTGATCATATTAGGCTACCCTTTTGAATTTATTGTGGGTAATGATCACTTATGCGTATAACTATCCATTGGAATCTCATTTTGGCTATCGGATTGGGTGACTTACACAACCAAGACTTGGAAGTTGAAAAGCCAATTTATATGGGAACTCTTGACTCTTGAAGGGTCTTATAGAGGATGTCTTTATAAACAATAGATATCTTAAGAAGATCTAAGATAAAGTTCTTGGTGGTTTTCTTCTCAAGTTGTTCCAATATATCATAATGACTATCCGAAAGAGTAGATATAGGGGGTCCTAAGACAAAAAAATGAGTGAATCATGCTATAATGAGACACTCTTCGGGTTTTATTTTAATGGTAGCAAAATGGATTTAAATGGGGTGGATAAAGATAATAATAGATTTGAATGGATGTGTTGTATTAGTGACAACATGGTTGGTGTTTTTACCCTGTGAGGATTGAGCTCAATCCAACTTCGATTCTCCTTATTTATGTTTAGGAAAAGGTTCCTTGTATATTACTAACTAATTATTGAATAATTTATTGGGTGATTTTGTGTTAAGATCTATATCTCCTCGATGTAGGAGATCTTGAATATAGTTCTTTAATTTCATACATCGACATATCCCATGACATTTTACACAATGATATTCACAATATTCATGGTCTTTGTACCAAGATGGTTTAGGCACATCATCCTCGAAAGGTTTGGTGTTAGGAAATTTAAACATATTGGCTAAATCAAGTTGTCTAAGGATCAATGATAGGTACTTAGTAAGTGGAGTACATTCCCTACATTTAGTTTCATGTTTAAGAAGTTTTCATGTGAGTTTTACATTTGGGTTTTTCTGAGCCTTAGTAAGTGGAGCCTTTTGCTGAGCTTGCCAGGATGGTGGTTAAGTATGTAACTCTTGAAGGAAGATTTGTGACTATACCTCAAAAACATTTGATATTTCTAAATCACTTTCATAGAAATATCATCATCACCTTTCCTCACTATTTGATAAACTCACTGGAGAAATCAATTAGGGAAGTTCATAGCCACTCTAGGGCTTTCCCTTTGCACCAGGGGCTTATCCTCCTGATCCATCGCCACTTTTCTAGCTGCCCCCCAATGAATCCTACCCCACCTTCTTCCTCCATACCTCCACCTGCTCGCACTGCTTCCACTCCCCCTGCTGAAAAGGAAGATTGAAGCTGCTGCTTCCAACAAGAAAAGCAAGAGCATAAAAGCTAAAATCCTTTCTTCCTAACGAGTCCTAAGGAGCCACAAATACCTGGAACTTGCTGAGAACCTCCTGCATATCAGTAAACCGATGGAGGAGCCCAAGGAGGAGGAATTGATGGATAGAGTGGACATATTAGAAAAGGAGATACAAGAGCTCAAAGGGACTATAAAAAATATGGAAAGAGCTAAGGGAAAAGGAATTCTTCAAAGTGATGATGAAGAGGGGGTTATTGCTGAAGTCTTCAAGAAGTTACAGTCCTTGGATGGCAGAATGGGGAATGCAAAAAGTTGCAATGACTGCATATTATCTTCCCTTAAAAGCATTTATAATTTCATTGAACAACATGTTCATAGTGTCTACAGTTTAAGTGGGGTTAATGAGGACATTTGGGGTTTTAAAGAGAAAAGGGATATTGTAATTGCTCAGGCGGATATGAGATACTCCTCTTAGGCCACTGCCACTGCCTTCTTCATGTTGCTGCAGGCTATCAAGACCAAGATTGACAGGGCTATCAAGTAATGGGTTGTTGTGATGCTATTTTTTGGCTGCGAAGTTGCTGTTATCTGGCGGTTCTGGTGCTGATTTTTGGTGGAGTTCTATATGTTGTTTCTCTATTGGTTGCTTTTTGATCTTTTCTGCTTCTTTTTGGATCATTGTTCATTTGGATCCTTTCTTCACTTGTATTGTCATATTTGGCTATTGAGCCCTCTCTGGTTGGCTGTTTTTCCCTTCTCTGGGCTGTTTCTCTCACCTTTGCTATCTGGCTTTTGAGCCCTTTTGTATATACGGTATAGTCCCTTCAAAACTATTTTCCCTTAATAAAAAAAACATTTGGGTTTTTCTAGACTAATTGTATGTGTTTGGAATTGATAAATCCATCACCTATGACAATTTTTTATTGAAAATTTTAGATTTGACCATAGGTTTAGAGTCATAATCTCTTTGAAAATGTTTTAAGAACCATTTTACTAATAAGGCCTTTTAATTTTTACCTCCTTTTTCAATGACCTCTTCAAAGGTACCTACATGATGCATTTATAAGTGGAAGGAAATTTCAGGATGTAAATTTGACACAAAAATTCTCATTAGTTGTTCCTCTAAAATAGAACAAGGGAAACAACTAGGAATCCTCCACCATCACTGTAGGAAAGTGGTGGAATTCTCATTTTTGCATTGTTTATCATTGTATAGGTTTAAAATTGTAATGTCACTTTCCATGTCAAACAAGAAATGATGAACAAATATTTTGCATAAGTCTGCAAAAGTAGAGATAGACCTATTTTCCAAAATAACCACCTTTGGCTATTTTCGGAAACCTGCAATTTCATTATCTTTGGCATCATGTTCAAGGGATACATGCACTTTTGTATTCTCCTTTGATATAGGTTCCTTGGTTGCAGTTCCCTTGCGCATGCTTGTGTGCCCTCCTTGATTCCTTTCTAGTCATTTTCCTCCTTCTGAGTATACTTCATGCATTCGCATTCCTCCCTTTACCCTTTGTAAATATGCTTTCTTTGTGCATTTATTTCTTACATCCTGGGTACCGTGTATTCAATTATACATGCCTGAGGGTTTCCCTTGCATAACTATAAGTTTTCATGATTTTTCTCCACACGCCCCTCTTTTCTATTTTGACTTCATGCTCTAAGCTTCCACACACCCATTGTGTGCTTTCAAGTTTTCCTTGCATCTTTGTAAGCCTCTACATGCCTCTTGCGTGCATGTCTTCTCCTCCCTGATTCCTGTGCACTCCTTTACACTTTCCCATGGTTCTTACTTCCACACAAACTTTCTCTTCCTTATGTAGATTTCTTTCACATAAATTTCCTTGCACCCTTCCCATTTTCTTCTTAGCATGCTTGTGCATGCACTATTTTCTCTTGTGCTCCCATGTCTTCACATGGTGGGTCTTAAGGCCTCCTTTATACATGTGCATGCTCTTGAAAGCATGAATTCCTTTCCCTAAGGCCTGCACATCCTCTCACGCGCTTATGGAATTATTGAACATCCTTGCATCCTTTTATGCAACCTTGTTCTCTTGCCCCAAAATTACACACATTAACCATAGGATTTCACTCTCATGTAAATCTTCATATGACATGTGTCAACTTTGGGGACTTGGGATCTAGTTTACATTTCACAAGTGTGAATGACAAGTTTCTAACTATGATCAAATCCACACAACAAATGAAAACATAACATGTGGTGGAGACCTAGAACTACAGTCAACTCCTCCATCCTTGCAACCAATATGATGGTGCCACGTGTATGATGTGTTTCTCTCACACTATATATCTTCAGAAAAATATATTTTTTGATTCAAAACTCTAAATTAGGCGTTGGTCTCATTAGAAATATCATGATGTGGGATACACTTTAGAATCATCAAAATAAAATTTTGGTGAGATTTGGTGGGAAAAAAAGAGGAAAATATGATTCGGGCCATTAATAAGAAGATACATATAACTCAACCACCTAGATTTAATGAAACATGGCCTATTTCCTTATTCTATAAGAAATATGATGTGGGGGAATGGATTTGACAGATTTCCACACTATTTTTTAGGCATTTAATGCATCTTATTGGTGGTTGCATTCTTAAATTTGAATTTCCCTTTCTTTTTTCTCCTCTTTCTCTCTTATTCTCTCTATATTGTAATGTAATGCCCTTTTGTAAAGATTGGAAGCTCTTGGAAGGAAAGGAAATTATTCAGAGTAGTGCATTAGTGCTTTGGGTTGTAGGCCTTAGATTTGGACCTTTGTAGGGTGGTTTTTGTCTCCATCCCCTATTGTAATGGACTGCACATCCTCTTGAAGTAATAAAATCCATGTTTTATGGCTATTCTCTAACCTAACATGTGTTTATTGATTTTTCTTGCCTCTCTATTGGAGTTTTGGTGTGTTGTACATGTTTTATCTACTTATAGGGTTTTATTTCTGTTTTGTTCCATGCAAATGAGAGTTTGAAGGTTGTTTTGGACTATGGCACTCAATTATTCCCTCTTCTCCTTCATTTTATCCCATTTTCACTCAGATGAGAGTGTCTTTACCCCTTCTTTTTTGGTAATATCACCTCTATTAACTTAGTACTTCCCCTTTTCATGCATCTTTATCTTCCTCTATTCTATTGGATTTTTAGAGTTGGATTAGATAGTTACATGTCCTTCCTAGAGTAGTTTTAACATTAGGAATAGGTAGAGGAAGTCGACCTTCTTTGGAGGTATGTCTCAAGTGCAAGTCCCATAACTTAGAGAAAATATCATGTTTCCTCAAATCCTTGAATCTTCATGATTTGGGTGTAGGTGTAATTTTTATCTCCAACAATTCTGGCATGCCAAGTGAGACAACTTGATAAAGTTTAAATTTCATTTTTCTAAGTTCTATTGTGTGACTTAGTAATTTATAGACTTTGGAGGCTTGTTTTAACACATATGGCAACTATGTAGTGTTTTATTACCCAATAATATCTATGCACAATGGTACCTCATCCAAAAAAGTTTAGAAGATCACTCGAAGTGCACACATCCTCCAAGTCCCTCCTTTATTAGGTTTAACAAGATGTTAGCATGCATGTTCAACAACCATAACCATAATAACCATGCATAAGAAGAAACATTATAAAAAGATAGCTCAACAACCCATATAATAAGAAAGATTTAAAAACATAAAGAATGATCAATACTATTTGGATTCCCAAAATCCCATACTTAGATCTAATTAATTTAACAACCCATATATAGTTGTCCATGGAAAACATCAATTCATTACAAAATAAATCAACTGATCACATCTTGTATTGCTTATAGTCACCAATTGTCCATGCATGCATACATAATCCTAAACCATTTTACATCAAGAACACTCAAAAACCTGTAAAAAATGATTCCCTAAATCTCTAGAACTCTAGAACTCGTAGACTAGTCTTCTACTAATAAGTATTGCCAATATATATACGGTGGGGACTTACCCTTCACCGCCTACATGCACCTTCCTAATAATAGGCATCTTCAACAATTACATGCATACTTTTTGTAAATTTTTCTTAATAATAGATAAATCTATATTTACATCAGATCTTACATGCTTTACTCCACTTTAAACCTATTATTGTCTTACTCCATACAAAATATTTATCCTAGCTTTTCATGTACTTACCTAATTATATCTCCTTTGTGTGCATCCCAAGCTATCCTGTTTTGTCTATTTTTAGATATTTTCTTGATCAACAATCCATCTCTTCTTTGTTATTTTTATCCATATTATGGAAAATCAGCTAAGTCCCAATTCTTGTATGCTCATTCATGGGCCTTTGCATTCTGAAACTTCCTATCTGTGTGTGCCATTTCATGTACCCCTTGCTCTTGGTTCCTAACCTCTGCACATGGTTAATAATTAGCCATTTTCACCACTCAACATCACCCCACACTAAAATTATTACCTATCCTTGAAAATATGTCATCAAACTTGCTCCTCCAATGAATGAATGAGTCAAATAATAATGAAGCATAAAGACTAAGGGAAAAACTCCATGAATTAAAGAATAATAATTCAACACTTTGCACTAGAGAAGCTATGGGAACTCCTTGCACAAAATAATTTCTAACTCTTCCCACTTTGTGAGTTCCTCTATAGATTACCTAGTATTGCCTCAACAATATCTAAAATTTGATCAGTCGCTAGCTCATCAACTTTCTCCTTAAGATATTTTACCACCACATATAACTCCACAACCACTCCTTCCATGACATCCATTATTTTCATAAACATTAGTTATACCTCCTTGATTCACAATTCCATTGTATCCTTCATGGATTTAATTAAATCCCTCTTTGTTGATGTCTTTGTCATGATTTGTTCTTGCTCAAGCTTGTTACTTGTTATTTTTGTTTGAATTTCCTTGAGCTCTACCTCCTCCTTTAAAACCCATGCACTCAAGACAAGATCACACTTTTGGCATCTATCAAATGCCAATTTAGTCTACTCAATGGTCTCCTTGACCTTGGTGATTGATGCCTCATATTCTACTATTTTGGCATCTACTTCCTCTTTATCCCTCTTCTTCGCATTGGCTTACTCTTCTATATATGGCCTCGTGTCACTCTTGATATTGAGAAGAAACATCCTGACCAAGTCTTCAAGATACTCCATCTCCATAGTATAACTAGTCCTCACTTGGTTTAGCAATGTGGGGTATGCACTTATAATATGCTTCACTAGCCCCCCATATCTGTCATATGCTTCATTGGCCCGCTTCTACTCCTCTTCAAATCCTCCTTCAGTTGTTGGATCTCATGCTCCTTGTATGTTTTATCCTCTACCATGAGCCTCATGGTAGCTCTCTTTTCCAAGTTCTTGTGCATGACCTCAACTATCATCTTATTCAACGCATTACAGGCCCATTCATCGGTTAATTTTATGGAGTTGATAATATTAAATACTTTGCTTAGATCCTTCTTCAATGTTAACTAGGAATGGGACCTATTTCTTATCTAAAAATCCAATTCTTCCACATGTGTATACATGCTCTATGATATCATTTTACTTGTGTGTGAGATCCCTCCTCCTTCCTTTATCAAATCCCAACCAAATAATCTCTCCTTAGGCATCGTTCTTTGAAAATTATCCCTCAAAACCTTCCTAGGATCATCAATGACCAAAATATGGGGTGATTATGGTGGCCTTCACTTCCTTACTACCTTTGCCTTAGTGTACTCCTTCCTAGGTGTGAATGGTTTGGCGCTTGAATTTCCACCATCACCCTTGTCTTCCTTGATGACATATGCATCATCACCTTATCTCTTTTTCCCCTTGGGATCTTCCTCTATGTTGCGCACCTCCTCTTTGCACACTGGTGATTATTTCATATGCAGGATCCTATTCTGCTCACCTTCCTCACCTTTATTTGGGCTTAACTCCACGTGTAATGGTTTCTCCTCACCCCCTTCATATTCATGCATAGAATATTCATGCTATAGTTCTTCATATTTTTCCTTTTCTTTCTCCTCCTCATCTTTATAAACAACTTGAGCTCTCTTACACCCTTTCTTTTTCTTCAGTGGAATTACCTTGTTCATCGTCACAGAAGGAGACCCCTTTGCTGGCTAAGAAGAGATTGCACCCTTGTTCTCCTCTCTTTTCTTATTATGCATTTCTCTCTTGTGGATTTGATCTAATGCAATATCCTCCTCCTCCTCCTCCTCTTCTTCATATCCTTCCTTCTCTTATTCCTCATGTTGAGGTGGAGTCTCCTCACACTTCCTCTTGGGAATTTTAATGATGCTCTTATTTGTACATTGAGGAATACGAGAGTCACACAATTCTATCTCATATCCATCATTCATTTTTAGTTATAGGTTGAAAAATACCCTGCATATCATGTTGTTGACTGTCATGTTCATGATTGGACTGAGGTCTAAGGTATCAGGCTCCATTATTTCTAACTAGGTAGTTCTGAAAGCATATATGAAGGTCTTACCTAGGGTGTGTCAGTCTGAATCCAACTTCTCTACATCAAACACCATCTTCTATGCATCATTTATCAAGTTAACTACACATTTGAAATATTTGGCAGTGAATGCAAATGGCAGTTTGAACTACGGCCATATTTCTCCATTAGTCATTGTGAATCTAGCAAGGATAAAGTGTTACATAACTGAAAAACTTTTCTTGGCTGCCTACTACTCCAGGAAGCTCCCTTTGCATGCACCATTCATTCTCAAAGGCCATGCACATAATTTTATACCATTTTTCCAATCGCACCTTGTATGAATTGGTAATTTCACCCTCATATGTGAAGTTAGTGAACTATTGCATAGGGTGTTAAGTTATGGACCTAAATAACTTTGTAAATGGCATGCATTTCAAGTTTACTGGTTTCAACATGAACCGATGTTGGTTGGGTAACTGACACTGATGGCCTAGAAGAACTGACATCGTTTATCTGTATGATCATATTTTGTATATTTTACATAGATTAAATCTAACCCTTTGTTATAAAGGTGATCAGAGGGTTGTAAATGCATAGCTAAGTTGCCCTAAAGTATGTATATACTTATAAGCTAGAAAATTAGGGTTAGAAGATAGATAATTGATTATTATTGTAAGAAGGTTTACTTGGATAAAGCTAAGAGAATCTTGTGAGAAAAAATTACTATACATCTGTGAGAGGTGTGGAAGATTGTAAATATTCATTGTATTTCCTCTGTGAAGAAAGAATAATAGATTGATTGTTTTTTGGTGGAAGAATCCCACATTGAGTGAACCACATTATATCTTATATTACTCATTCTTCTCTTATTTGTTTATTTTGGTTTAATTTTTGTTTTTATTGCTTGCATGCTTAAATTGAATCTATATTTGTACAACATTTGTGTGTGGTCTAACCCAAAAAACTTATATCAAAGGTTTGTTTGAGGGTTTTGTGTGTTGACAGATTTACTCATCAAGGGATTTCTGATTGAGTGGGAATACATCAATGGTAGAAGATAACAAATACAAAGTGGATAAATTTGATGGCCGTAATTATCAATTATGGAAGATGCAGGTGACAAATTATTTGTATCAAAAAGATTTATATTTACCATTGGATGTGAATGTGAAGTTTACAAAAATAATTAATGAAGAATGGAATATTCTTGACAAAAAGACTCTGGGATCAATAAGAGTAAGCTTGAAAACATCTGTAGCTTTGAATATTACTGAAGCAAAAACCATGGTAGAGTTGATGAAATCTTTAGCAATTTTATATGAAAAACCAAGTTCTTCAAATAAATTTTATTTGTTGAATAATTCATTTAATTCAAAAATGTAAGAAGGTGGATCTATATCAAACCACTTGAATGATTTCCATTCCATTGTAAATCAATTAAAATCAGTTAATATTCCATTTGATGATGAAGTGAAAGAAATTTTATTCTTATGCTCTTTTCCAAATAGTTGGGATAACCTGGTAATGGTTGTTAGTAATACAACATCTTCTAATAATATTTTGAAGTTTAATGATGTGGTTATTATAATCCTGAATGAAGAAATACACAGGAAAAGTACAAGAGATTCATCATATGGAAATGCTTTGAATGTAGAAAATAGGGGAAGGAAAAAAAAGAGATCCAAGAACAAGGATAATGGGAGATCAAAGTCAAATATTGGCATATCCAAATCCAGAGGTAGAGGAATAACTTGTTGGAATTGTGGAAAGAAAGGAAATGCAAAGAAGGATTGTTGGTTCAAGGAAAAAAAGAGAATCTACCAGATAAAAGTAAAGAGGCAAATTTTTCAACTGAGGTAATGCAATATTCCCTTATTCTCTCCTTGGATAGTAAAATATAATCTTGGGTTTTAGATCCAAGAAATTTTTTCCATGCTACCCCTAATAAGGTTTATTTTAGAAATTATGTCAAGGGAATTCTAGGAATGTTTATTTAGGAGATGATGAACCATGAAATATTACTAGTAAAGGGAAAATTCATTTAAAATTGTAGAATGGAAATACATGGATATTAAAAGATGTGAGGCATGTGCCAAGTCTCTAAAGAGAAATCTAATTTCTGTAGGACAATTAGGAAAAAATGGTTACATGGTTACATTCACAGTCGACTGCTTGAAAATTTTCCAAGGGAGATCTTGGTGTGGAAAGTGGCAAGAGGTAAGAAAGTAGAAACATTGTATTTGTCTACCTATATTACTGATTCATTTTCTACTTCTATATACTTCAGATTCAGATGCAAGCATGTGGCATAATCGGCTAGGCCATGTGAGTAAAAAGGGAATGTAGATCTTAAAGGAAAAATGTAAGCTACCAGATGTAAAAGATGTACATCTTAATTTATGTGAGCATTACATATTTGGAAAGCAAAAATAAAGTGAAATTTCTTAAGGTTGGGGAAACAAAGAAGGAGCAGAAATTGGAGCTTGTGCACTTAGATGTGTGAAGACCAGCACAGGTAGCTTCTCATGGAGGATCCCAATGCTATGTGGCTTTTGTTGATGATGCCACAAGAAAGGTATGAGTTTATTGTATAAATACATAAATATAATGTTTTTGAGACTTTTAAAAGATGGAAAGGCCTTTTGGAAAATGAAACTAATTTAAAGTTAAAGTGCCTTAAATTTGACAATGGCGGTGAGTATTGCAGTAAGGTTTTCAATGATGATTGTTCAGTGAATAAAATATGCAAAGAGAAAGAACAGTTCCTCGAATTCCATAGGAGAATGGAGTGGTTGAAAGAATGAACGGAACTATCATGGAACATGCAAGAAGCATGAGGATTACATGTTGGATTACCCTTGTAGTTTTGGGCAGAAGCAATTAGTAGACGACAGTGGTATATTTAATTAATCTATGGTCCTTCAAGTGTACTGGATGATGGAATACCAGAAGAAGCTTGGACTAGAAAAGAGGTAGATCTTTATTTTCTTAGAGTATTTCATTCAGAAGCTATTTGTGCATGCTAATAAAGAAAATAGGAAGATTTTGGATGCTAAATCCAAGAGATGCACTTTCATTTCTTATGGTTCTGGTGATTTTAGATTCCATTTTTGGGATTTAGAAGATTCTAATAGTGTTAGGAGTTGTAAAATTGATTAAAATGAAAAGAGAAAGTATAGGGATCAATATTTTGGTGCCTCAAAGATGAAACCAATTAGCATGAGTTTGTGAAAGAAAATGCATTCTCAGATTTAAAACAGGACCACCGGGTGTTAGCAGCCAGTACTGGCATCAGTCAGGGTGACCAGGACTGTCATCGACAGAGTCAGGACCAGATGTAAGTTGGGTAGCAACTGACTGTCAGTTGGCAGGGATAGACCGATCATCAGTTACTAGGTGACTAGCATGTCGGTCATCTGTCAAGAAATTGACACAAATGTGCAACACATGCACAGATTGAGCGCTCTGACACCCCATATTTATGTGAGAAGGCTCACAAAGGGAAAGTAAACCTCTAGAAAGATTTTCAATCTTCTTATTGTTTTATTTATTATTGACTGATAGTGGTGAACCCAAGTGTTTTGAAGAAGCAATGCAACTAGGAAACCCATGTGGAGTAGGAGCATGACATGGATGAGGAGATGAACTCCTTGGAAACATAATCATACATGGGATTCGGTCAAGTTTTTAGCAGGTAAGAGGAGATTGCAGAATAAATGGTTTTACAGGATTAACAAGAAAGAGGGTAGACAAAAAAGATACAAAGAAAGGCTTGTGGTAAAAGGATTTGCACAGAAACCAGGTATTGATTTTGGTGAGATGTTTTTTCCCTATAGTTAAGATAACTTTCATATGTATTATTATGAGTTTTGTTGCAGTAGAATATTTACACTTAGAGCAACTTGATGTTAAGAAGACTTTCCTTCACGGTAATTTGGAGGAAGAGATATATACGTAGCACCCGCTTGGGTATAAAGTAAGGGGTAAGGAGAAACTTGTGTGCTAGGTTGAAAAAGAGCTTGTATGGGCTTAATCAAGCTCCAATGTGCAATGATATATGAGGTTTGATATTTTTATGCATGAGTATGGTTATATGAGATGTGAATCTCACCATTGTCCTTATTTCAAGAAGTCTTGAAAATGGGAGCTATATTATTTTGTTACTGTATGTGGCTGATATACTTATTGCATGATCTAGATATGCAAGACATTAGTGAGCTTAAAGAAAAGCTAGATCTCACACATTTTCAATGAAGGATTTGGGAGTTGCAAAGAAAATCCTTGGAATGCAAATTTACATAGAGACAAGAAGAATATGAAAATTGTATTTGTCTCAAGAAGATTATGTCAATAAGGTGTTGAAAATATTTAAAATGCAGGATACAAAACCAGTAAGTAACACCTATGGTTGGACACTTTAAATTGAGAAAATATCAATGTCCTTCATCACATGAGGAGGTTAAGTACATGGAACGGGTTCCATATGCTTAAGCAATTAGGAAGCCATTATGTATGTTATGGTTTATACCAGACTAGACATTCCACATGAAGTGGGAATTGTTAGTAAGATTTATGACCAATCCAGGTAAAGAACATTAGAAAGTAATGTCTAGTAGATACTCAAATATTTGAGAGGAACATCCAATATGCATTTATACTATGGAGGGCTAAATAATTCTGTATGCAGCTATGTTGATTTAGATATAGCTGGAGATTTGGATGGTAGGAGAAACACCACTAGATATGTATTGATAGTAGGTGGTATGACAATTATATAGATTTCAAGATTACAGAAGGTTGTGGCCTTGTCTAATACATTTTCTAAATATGTTATAGATACAGAGACTAGTAAAGAGATGATATAGATGAGTAGGTTTATGGAAGAGTTGGGAAAGGACCAAGACGATTGTAGATTGTAGAGTGATATTCAAAGTATGCTTCATCTAGGAAAGAACTCATCATTTCATTCAAGAACAAAACACATTCAGTTGAGATATCAATTTATACAACAGGTGTTGGAGGATGGGAAGCCGAAATTGGAGAAAATTCATATAAGTGAGAACCTTGTGGATATGTTAATGAATCCATTGGAAAATGAGAAGTTGGAGCTTCAATAAACTTCTTTTGGTCTTCAAGCTTGATACTTAAAGAGGAAGAAACAAGCCAAGGAAAGGATCCAAGGATGGAGTTGTATGGTACATTACAACAATTTATCTCCAAGTGGAAGATTATTAAGGATTAGAGCTAAATAGCTTCACAAATGGCATGCATTTCAGGTTTGTTGGTTTTAACAGGAACCGATGTTGATGGCCTATAAGAACTAACATTGGTTTGGTAACTGGCGTCAATTATTTATGTGATCATATTTTTGATATTTGACACAGATTAAATTTGACCCTTTGTTATAAATGTGATCAAAGGGTTGTGAATGCATAACTAAGTTTCCCTAAAGTTTATATATGCTTATAAGCTAGAAAAATGGGGTTAAAAGATAGAGAATTGCTTATTATTGTAAGAAGGTTTTCTTGGAGAAATCTCAAAGAATCTTGTGAGGAAAAAGTACTGTACATCCATGAGAGGTGTGGAAGATTGTAAATCTTCATTGTATTTCCTTTGTGAAGGAAGAATAATAGATTGGTTATTTCTTGGTGGATGTAGACCACATTGGGTGAACCACGTTATATCTTGTATTACTCATTCATCTCTTGTTTATTTTTCTTATGGTTTAATTTATGTGTTTATTGCTTACATGCTTAAATTGAATCTATATCTGTACAATATTGGTGTGTGGTCTAACCCCAACATAGGAGACTTGTCCTCTTCTGGATGTATCCATATATTATTGTCTGGCCCATTTAGGACACTAATATCCCATAATAAAATCAACAAATAGATATACCCCCATGTTATCTTGTCTCCCTTCTCAGTCAATACCTTGGCTTATTATATGATACCACTGGAAATGAATTGTATAATGTTATATTGGATCTTGTGCACCATTTTATGTGAAATAGGAATTATATTCACCTCTCCCTATCGTTTCAAGGCACCAATCTTTAAACTTACCAGTGGAGCCACTACTCTGGTTACATGGTTAGGAATCTTCTCAACACTCATGGTCATGTCCTCCCTATCATATTGTAGTTTTGTATCCAACTCCTCAATCTTTGTCTCATCATGCAAATCTAAGTCTAGGTATTCCCCAGTTTCTTGAAACCCTATTACTCTTCCAATCAGGTGAGTTGTAAACTTCATTCTTTAACCCAAAAAGTAAAAATGGTATTCATGCACTCGTAACACCTGCCAATGGAAGTGGCGGGTAGGCCTTCCAAAGAAAGGAAACTCAAATAATTAGATGACCCCTATCTTCTCAAAAAAAAATTGTACTGAGTCATCCATGACAACTTGATCCTCTATGATACTATTAGGTAGCTCCCGCAACATATCTTTGTTTAGAGCGGCCTTGTGTCCTAGTGCCCTATGATTATACTTGTTAATATTAATTTTTTAAGTTTCAAGGTCCATTGTTGTTCTACAACCACCTCTAGCGGGTACTGCATTTATGAGAACCAATTATCAGGTAATTCATATACTTCATTGCTCTTTTCCTTGAGTGCCCTTCATGGTGCCATTGCTATTTTCTCAAATTCAAACTGTAACTTTCATTGAATTGTGCCCTAGGTACTATGAAAAACTTACTTGCTTCTCAAATCCCTATACCTCACATAGAATCTTCTAAGAGCTCTTGTGTATCCGTTTCTTGTGCCCTATTTGGTTAACTTCCAAACCATAGCTTCACAGATTCTCACTCTATACACACTAGCCTCATAATTGTTAAGCTCCTGCGAACCTTAAAGTTTATCTTTGTAAACCCTAGCTCCACTCATCCATGCCATCTCCCTTCACTAAAAATTCCACTTCCTACTGAAGGAGCTCCCTAAATGAAGGTTTATACACTGTGCTCTATTTTTCTTCGTTGTTATGATTTCTTCTTCACACTATTCACTTAGCACTTGGTTTCCCAGCCACTCAATCTCTCAAATCGATTCGAATGAAAGGTAACAAATGAACTCGGTTTTCCCCTTTTTATAGATTTTTTGCACTTAATACTTCATCGACCCACTTTTTGGATTTAAAACATGTGTTTTAATTTTTCCATATTTTGTGATTTAAAACTCTTTTTACTTTAAAACACCTTATTATTTTTAAAGGCACTTTCTTTTCTTCATCTTTCCTCTTCAGTGTGTGACAATCTTACTTGCATGCACCTTCCTATACCATAACCAATATTCCTTTATGACACATACCAAGTATTTTATCTTAGTGTTACCTCCCTTGTGTTACATTGTGCATATCTTCATATGCATAGTTTTTCAGTATGAGAAATATCTATCCCAATGAGCACCTATTTTCTTTTCACTCAATTATGCACACCATTACTTTTCTTCTGTGCACCTGTCTCATATTCATGCATTTTCCTAGGTCGATTCCAATAGCCATACCAACACTCCATAGCCTCTTTTTCATACACATGCACCTTTTTTACCCCACACTAAAATCATGTGTGGTCCTCTATGCATCAACTCAAGAAGTAGTAATCAATTCCTCTACATGAAGACGGTTATTACAACAAAAAAATTAAAAAAACATGCAAGGAAAATTTAATCTAAGTGGCAATACTACCTTATTACAAAAATAAAGTAAGTTTATTTATATTAGGGCTCCAACCTACTCCCATTGAAGTTACCAGGAAACATGGTGCCATCCAACACTCATACTTAACATGTGCATACCTTTTGGCTTCATACAGAAATACCATCTTTCCAACTGGACTTTCAACTTCCCTGGATGGTGTGTAAACTTGGATTCATACAGAAATACCATCTTTCCAACTGTAAAAGACTTGTTCTTTATGTTTTTTTCATGTCAAGCCTTCTGTTGTTCCTTTTATGTCTTTCACATCCAATGTGTAATGGTGCGCCTCTCATCTAATTGCATGAACTTGTCAACACACTCATAAAATTCATGTCCATCATCCAATCCTCCTATGCACGTAATACGTAGGGATGGTAACATAAATTTCATAGGTAACTCAGTCTCCATGCCAAAAAAAAACTAAAATGGTGTAGCCTTATTCAACCATTTATAGGTTGTTCTATATGCCCAAAGTATTGTTGATACCTTGTCATCCCAATTATTTCTTACAACATCACATATATTTGTTAGTGTCTATCCCAAGATCTTGTTAAAAGCTTTAGTAGTGCCATTAGCCTGGGTGTGATAAGGGTTAGTCTATGGTGTACTACCATAAATTATACCAATAAAATTCTAATGGTCTCATTCAAGAAATGAGTTCCTCTATCCCTTTTTAGTTTCAATGGGAATCCATACATGTTGATGATTTTTTCCCAAAGGAACCTTGTTATTGTTGCTTCCATGTAATATTTTGTAGGCATAGCCTCTTCTCACTTGGTCAAGTAATTAATACATATGATGATGTAGCACACTCCTTTCCTACACGTGGGTGGTGAAATAGGTCCTATAAAATGAATGGCCCACTTTTCAAATGGTTCCGCACTCATAATGGGTTATAATTATATCTCATCTCTATTCCAAAGATTTCCAATTATCTTACAATGATCACATGATTTGACAAAAGCCTTGGTATCTTTGTACAATGTCTCCCACCATAGTCCCGCCAAAAGGATCTTGTATGCAGTGATAGGTCCTACATAATGGCCTCTGACTATTCCTACATGAGCCTCTTTTATGATGACTTCACACTCATGTTCAAGAACACATATGCATAAGAAATTATCTCACCCAATTTTGTACAAGTCTCCTCTAATGAGTTGATATGGTGCGACTCGAATATAATTTTTTTTCTTTTCCAAAGTATTCATTCTTTCTAGTGCAAGTACAATGTGCAAAAGTATTGCTATATCTTCCAAATCAGTTGGCACATAGTTTAGTCTAAACAATTATGCATCAGAAATAGTATCGTCAATGTTCTGTAGGTCCTCTTTAGATTTGATCCTTGACAAGTGATCAACCCCCATGTTACTGTTTCCTAGATTTACTATAACTGTAAAATCAAACTCCTAGAAAATAAGTATCCAGCGCAAGATGCACCCTTGAAAAACATGTTTGTTAAATAAGTAATTCAATAACATGTGATATTTGTAAAAGAGAAACAATGTGTCTTATAATTACCGTCGAAACTTGTGAAGCACATAAATAATGGATAATTCCTCACAATCTATAGTTGCGTAGTTCTACTCAGCTAGTGTTAACTTCCTACTTGCAAAGCATATGGGATGGTCCACATTTACTTCATCTGGTTGTGCTAAGACTTCTCCAATATCCATACTAGAGGCATCAATGTGTATATAGAAAGCTTTTTTCAATGAAGGGAATCACAAAATAGGTCAGTGGGTAGGTTCTCCTTTAATGTCTCAAATGTTTTCTGTTGTGTGTCACCCTAATAAAAATGTTCTTTTAACTTGAGAAATTCTTCCAAGGACACAAAAATATTTACACATCCTTTGATGAATTTTTTTTAGTAACCAGTGTGCCCCAGGAATCCACACACATCACTTCGATTGGTAGGTTCTTCTAGCCCCAAAATGAATATAATCTTAGTAGGGTCTACTAATAGTCCTTCTTTACAAATGATGTGCCCAAGTAAAGTACCAAAAGGGGTGGAAAAGATGCACTTATTGATGTTTAAAGAGATCCCAAGTTACCTACATCTCTCAAACATTAATTGTAGATTATTGCAGTGGTCCTTTACTATCTCACAGACGGTCCAATCATCCAGATATACCTGTAAAAACTTATGAATAAAGTCATGGAATGAAATAACAACGGTGCATGAGAATGTTAATGGCACATTATTTAAGCCAAAGGGCATGATAATATATGCAAAACTTCCCCATTTCTTTGCAAAGGTGGTATTTTCCTATTCCTTGTATGCAATGTGTACCTAATGGTACCTTGAGATCCCATCTATGAATGAATAGATTTTACACCATGTAACTCCCTCAAGAATATCTTCTATAAATGGTGTAGGAAAATGATCTATGGCACATTAAGAATTGAGTACCCTATAATCCACATAGATCTTGATCCATCTATCTTTCTTGATATTAATCACCATGGGACTAACCCACTCATATTCCTCAATAGACTCTATGATTCCTGAATTAAGAATCTTGTCAATCTCCTCTTTTACATTCTCACGTAGATTCAGGTTCATCCTATAAGGCCTCTTCCAAACCAGGCACATGCCTTCTTTCAACTTAATATTCATCTCTCCTAATGAAGGATGTATGCCTTGAAATTCATGATAGCTTCACGGAAATAAATATTGGAAGTTACAAAATAACTTAATGAGCTTTGTAACCTTTGGTTCTAACTAATAATTATTAATAATAGCCTCCTTAGGTGCATCTTCAGTGCTAATATTCACCTTCTTAGTCTTCATTGGTACATGGTATGTGAACACCTACTCATCTGCAGAGTCCAAAACCTCGCATACATCCTCTATATGTTTAATGTAAATATATTCAACTTACTCATCATTAATGAGGTAGATAATATTCCCTTTTTTCCTTCTCTTTCCATGTTCACCCTAGCAATAATTCTTCTTTTTCCTACACATCTTTGCATGCCTCAGTCTTAGGTTCTACAAAGAGTTAGACCATGAGTTTGTATGCCTTTGCACTATCTCCCAACGTGATGTGATTCATGATTTACAAGGCTTCATGTACTAGTGGCTTATTAGAAAAATAATCAAAAGTGTGAGCCATACCTTCAGTCATATCACACCAACTTTTCATCACTTTCTTAAGCTTAATATGCACATACCAAACACGTACGCATCTGTACAAAGTATAGTAGAACTTATATACCTAAAGAGATGGTGGTATAGCCTCTTTCCCTTGAACCCATTGTCTCTCATAGTTGTGCACATGTACTAAAGTTGGATTATTATTGTGAGTAAACCTTGTCAAAAAGGCTACCCTTATCTCATGTGAGCAAAAAAATTTATCTTTGTGTGTCACCCACCAGCGTGCTGCTATCCCACACAAGGTATACATTATTATATTCCATCTATCTCCTTTATTTTTCCACTGGTCTTCCATCACACATAAAAAGGATTCAAGTTTCTCTTCTTCATGTACCTTGGTAATTGATTCTTTCCCAAGCGCCTAATCATGCATGGCCTAGTTATCCGGGTAACTCTTCCTTTGACCTCATGACCTACCATTTCATATGTTCTATGGATTCAATTTTCACAAGCAATACTAGTAGTGTCACTGATAGATTGGGAGTCTTCTTAATGAAGTATACATTCCTTGAATGGCTTCATGTTCTTTGGGTCATGCATTGTATGTGCATATATTCTATTAAATTCCTCTTCATTGATTGCCTCTGTATAAGGTGTGACTTTCACATCATCCAAGGGTATGACCACAAGCTCATCCTTGTTCTCAAAACTGATATATATTTGTTGAAGTGCAAATCTGAATTATTAGCATAGTAAAAAGGGTGTCCAATATTTTTTGGGAAAATATCTACTTCAACAAGCTCCAATACTTTAAAGTCACAAGTAAATTTAGCTCCTTGAATAGTGATGAAGGCATCTTTGAGTACTCCAATGGGCATGACCCTTATCTTATTTTCCATGTACATTTGTGGTACCCAAATTGATTCTCCCTTTAAAGACTAGCAACATCAACAAGCTAAGTATGATGCTTAGAGATAGATAAATTAGATTTTAAGTCGTTTTGCAGCCAGGGAAGGATTTAGCTGACTCTTTGTCACTTGAACTCAGAAAATCTGAGTAGCAATGTGCAAAGGGTTTGACCTACCCTTACTACTTTTGGTTGTGCCTTCAACCATGGTGAGAGGACCCATTTTGTAACCTAAGTTTGTGATATATGTGAATGGTTCGGTTATACTGAACTTTCTCTCTATGATACTTGATAGGAAACCTTAAGAAGACATGGTCAATGCAGCATAATCTAACTCTTACGAGTTGTAGCTTCTAGATAATGGAGACGTCTTCCAAACAAGGTTTAGGTTACTAAAGACAACAATAAGACCCAATTTCTCCTGCATGTTTCAGACAAAGGGTGGGTAAATTCAACAGATCTCCTTAACATTTATGGAAAAATAGTGCAAACATGGGTAGTTCATGTAGGATTCATTATTTATAAATGGGTTTTGGTGGGGAATTAAGTAAGATAAAGTTGATTATACCATATTCCTAGGGACTTTTAACAAAGACTAGGAAGTCTACCAAGCAAGATGATAAAATAATTCAAATAGTTAATGATGAACCTTTAACCATAAAGTGTGTGCCAATGGAAGCCCAAAGATGCATGGTATCACACATTCTTTTAGAATTTAACATAAACGCTCATGTACAAAACTCAACTAAACATCAGAGATTCATGATCCATCACACCTAAGATACACTCATAGACTAAAAAATATTTTATATCAACAACATGAAAGTAAAGTGAATTCAAATTGTTTATTATGCAATGAAATAAAATCTCTTCTCACTGCACAATTGCAAAAACCACAATACCGCCACACAGACCATATCTTGTGTGATTAAGAGAAATTCCTAACATAATATTATGACGGGAACATGAATAACTATTTTGAAACACATAAAATTGAAAATAAATTAAAAAATTCTCACGATTAACTTAGGGATCATCAAATTCATCAGCGAGGGAAAGTTTCATTTACAGTCTCAATGCTTGTAAATGGCTATACACTTATAACCATCTTGACATTATTCATTTTGAAGGCTTCGGAAACTAACATGTTTCTTAGAAAAATATCTTGGAAAGATGGATTTTATCAATCTTTTCTCTTTCTTAGAAAATTTTTACCCCCTACTGTGAGAGTATCCTCGTCACCTTTATACTATTCCATCCCCATTTTCTTCTTTGGTTTTCTGCCCAAAAAAGTGGATATTCCAAAGTACATTCATCTTTCACAAAATGCCAAGTGTATCAATGATATGTTTAAATATGATTTTGGTTGGCCCTTCCAGGTGCAAATATTATGGGTCTTCTTCTTTTTTTCTTATCCTATATGATTAAAATATTCATGTAATTGCTTATGACTATTGCTTTCATAACTCCTTGCACCCAATGATTTGATGGATGCTTCTGATATCCCTTGAGCACTCTAAGGTGACCTGAAGTGACATAAACCCTTTTTATTTACCACCTAAAAATACATCTTGAGTGCAATACATCCCTTCTCCCTTCCTTTCCCCCTTCCTTCACCCTTCCTTGTTGTGATCAAATGAAAAGATGAAGAAATCAGCATGCTGCTGTTTTGGAGCCTGGAGAAAATGTAGTTTTCCAGTCCCTTCCTTAGAGAAAATTCCATTGTTATCTTCCCACTTGGAGTAGATGAATTGTATCATTATTCTAAAATGTGAAGTTACTTGTAATGCAAAGGAAAAGATAGAGATTCATTTGTGAAATGCAATGAGTTTTTATTTCATACTCTGTTTTGAAAGTAACGTGAAAGAAGGAGACATGTATTATGTTTTGTAAGTTGAAGCTCAAGGAAAGAAGGAAGTTGTAATGTTGTTGTTTGAAATCAATAAAAGGAATACATTTCTTTCTTAAAATTGTATTGTTGTATTGAGTTGGAGTATTGTTTTTGAAATGACATCTTTGTGTAAAAAAAATGCGTATGAGAGGTAAAGACAACATTTTGTTGTTTGCATTTATTTAAAATTTGAAATATCAAATATTTTTTGTGCTCTTGAATGATAAGATAAATCAATTAATTGTTTTAGAAAAGAATTGAATGTCTTAGAATAGATTTTAGACATGCTTTCCACATTTGAAAGTTGCAAATTAATTTACAACTCGTTAGTAGAGATCTCTGTTTCATCTATAAATATGTCAATTAAGTTTATCAAATAAATGTACATTTTAGAATTGTAACTTGTAATAAGATATGAAATATTATAATTTAGAAGTAATAAATCCTAATGAACTCAATTTGACCTCAACATTTAAGAAAGACATTTTAGAACTTCATAAAAATCAATTTTAGGACTTGCTCAATGTTTTCTGTCAAAAGATGTAAAATATATAAATCATAGCTCAATCCACAAATTGAACCTTGAAAACACTCCTAAAACTATCCAAGTTCAAGTATCCATGCTCAATTGACATGTTGAGAAGAAGAAAACCAAAAATTGAACAAAATTTTATAAGTTGGAAAATTGCCAGTTTTGAATGTCAAACCCTGTAGATCGATTTCTTAAAATTGACCTTTGAAACTTCATCAAAATCCAAAATTGATGATTTCTGTGCAAAGAGGGCTCTGAGAGATTTTTGAAAAGTCCTTGTTTTCCCAAAACTAACTTTTTATGTCAAAAGTTATGGCCATTTGAATTTTTACTTCAAAATGGCCATCTAAAAATTAATCTAACTAAATAAAAAACAAAATTTAAACTTTGGAAAAATTTCCCCAAAAAAGTCCGCAGCCCCGCAACACTCCCAACTAATCATATTGCGCCACGTGGCACTTTGGAGGGGTGGATATTTTTGAAACTTAACATTTTGAAAATTTTACCTTTGGAAAATTTTCCCATTTTTCCCCACGTCCCCATAACCAATCACGTGCTGACACATGGCATGGATGGCACGCGGATTAAATTTGAAAACTTAACCATTTGACTCTTTTGGAAAAATGTTACCTTTTCCTCCACGGCCCCACACCCCCCATCCAATTAGGAGCTGACATGTGTCCTAATAGACGTGTGGGCCCACGCAAGTCTTTTTGACTTTTAAACTCTTTTGGCATAAACCCCTAAATCGCTCTGCCACTCTGTAGACCCGCGTCCAATCACAGGATGCCATGTGGCCTTTTGCTCGAAGTTGGAGGAATGAAGGAAAATTTTCCTTTGGGAAATTGGATTTTTGGACCTTGGGAAAAAAATTTGATTTTCCCCGCAACCCGCCGGCCCCCATCCAGTCATGTGATGACATGTGGTATGGGTTTCTCCTTGACGGAGGCACGCGTCCATTTCCGCCTTTGGGATTTTGGTCTAAAATCTCCAAAACCTAAAGTGCCCCACCACTCCACATTTCCCTATGCCAATCGAGAAGTGCCACATGTCTCCCCCATATGACCCGTGGGTGCACGGAGGCATTTTGCACTTTTGCGCTCAAAAAGGGAAAATTCTCTATTTTCCTCCCCGCTCCACCGACCCACTCAAGGGAAAATTTCACCCCAGAACTCCGTCAGGCCATAACTTACATTTTATAAGGAGTTAGAAGGACTTCTTTATATGGTTGGAAAGGTGAGAGAATTTCCTATCCAATGGGTATGATTTAGGAAATTTTGATGACTCTAAGTGTGTAAAAAATCAAGTTGAACCCTGTAATCCTGTTAGGGTAGAGAAGAGAGAGATTTCACTCTCCTAACCTAAGTGATGAATTTAACCTCTTGTTGACCTTATGGCTCATTGATATTAGTTTCTTAAGGCAATTATTGCAAGTTAGTCTTGCTGGTTAACCCTTATCTGTTGTGTGCTAACTGTGATCTTGTAACCCTCTTTGCAAACACTCTTAGTCAAAAAAAAAAAATTCCATAATTTTTCCTAGCTAATCCTAGTTTTTTCTTGGTCTCAAGTGGTAGTTTGAAGCAGGAATTACACTTGGTATCAGAGAAGTGGTTCAAAATCTTGGACCATTGGGAACACTAGAAAATTGAGACTTGAAACCTTAAAACTAGCAAACCTGTTAATCTAGAAAACAAAACTGTTTGAAAATTGTTCATGATAGTAAACTTAGAAACTAAATAAGGCTTAAAGTAATGAACTAACTCTCACTTTAGTCTATGCAAGATGCGCAAAAAAAGTGAGAGAAAAATTCATAGAGACCTAGACTCACCACCACCACCATCGGATTAGGGTTTAACAGCCATTCTGCCTTAGATTCTACAGACGCTTCAGGATGTTAATGTCACTCTACGCGGAGGATCAGTAGAAGGGAATTCAAGCAGACATGACAAAGTTACTTCTATTGAGGGACATGCACCTCATCCACTTAGCAAGGAGCATAGAGGAGAGAACTCCCATGCGGAGTCAGTCAGAGAAGATTCACCACCTAAGAGACAGGGTGATAGAGTTTTGGAGCAAAGAGAGAGGTCTCAGAGCCCTAGGCTTAGGTATGAGCTTATAGAGAGGCCTAGAGGCCGATAGACCATAGTAGCAGATCACATCAGGGAGATCCTAAAGCTTAGGCCCTCACATTACTTAGGAAATATAAGTGGATTTCAGGCAGAGGCCTAGTTAGTGAGCTTGAGCGGTTGCTTTAAGCTTTGTCCTTGTTCTAGCAACATGAAAGCTCATGTTGCGATCCATCTACTGAGGGATGGAACAGGAGTGTGGTGGAGGATAGAGGAGCAGAAGATCCATGTCAATTCAGAGACAATGACTTGGGAGCTATTTGAGGAGAGATTTAGGAGTACGTACCTATCACGGAGGTTCATCTAGTAGAGGATTTACGAGTTCCATGACCTTCGAGAGGCTACTATTTCAGTAGCAGAGTATGAGAGTAGATTTCTAGATCTACTTCAGTATGTAGAGTATATGCAGGATGAGTAGGTATAGATTAACAGGTTCTTCTGGGGCCTGAATTTGGAAATTAAAGGGGCAGTACAGATTCACTACCCATAGACTTTAGCAGAGGCCATAGAGAAGGCCTATATTGCATAGGAGACTCAGGGTAAAACCCAACAAGCTAGAGATTGAGTCAAGAGCCACATTCAGTAGATGCAGGATGGTAGATCGAGAGGTTCAGCACCTCTCCCTCATGGCGGCCACCATTCAGCACAGTCATCCTTTAGGCCACAGTAGTAACAGCAGCAGTCCCTCCCATCATATAGACCTCCTCAGAGAATGGATGCATAGAGAGGTTGGAGCATGGGGCCTCCTCCTAGGGGTCCTATCAGGACACAGGGTGGACCTAGAGCTCAATCAGCTGGAGCTCGCTAGCAGAGGCCATAGTAGACTACAGCTGGATCATTAAGATCCACACCACAGGATTCTAAGGCACCTACTGGAAGTTCTACTCCTTGGAGAGGATCAGGTGGTTTCTCTGGATGTGGAGTAGCTAGACATTTTTAGAGAAATTGCCCTCTAAACCCTAACAAGGGTAAGGCACTAGTTTTTGAGCTGACAATTGGTGACATGGGACATAGCCACAGGATTTATACAATAGTTGAGAACTGCCAGGTAGAGCACTAGAGCATAGTCATTGAGACCATAGGTAGCATTGGTAGTATTTCTACCTTTGTATTGTTTGATTCTGGTTCTTCTGATTCTTTCATTACACCATCTTTAGCAGAGCGATGCAGGCTAGTGGCAGTTAGGTAGGGTCTAAGTTGGGATGTCGAGATGGATTTTGGAGCCAAGATCTCTATGGACTCCTTAGTTAAGGAGTGTGTAGTGGATTTGGGACCTTTCACCACCACCTTAGATCTCCGTATTCTTCCTTTGGGCTCATATGGATTTATATTAGGAATGGATTGGTTATCTACACATAGGGCTAGGATAGATTTCTATCACAAGACTATATCTTGTGTAGATGATCTTGGAGTTGAGTCAGTGATTACAGGGGTCAGGAGACCCATTTCTATTTGTACCATTTTCGCTATGCAACTTAAGCGGTGTGTATAACGGGGTTTTTATTTAGATGTATGTTGTTATAGTTAGTAAAAAATCATAGGATGGGTCTAGTGGACCATCGCTAGATGATAATCCCATCTTGAGAGAGTTTTCCAATGTATTTCCAGGGTAGCTACTGGGGATGCCACCCCCACGTGAGATTGATTTCCATATAGACTTAGTCCTAGGAGTAGACCCTATCTCACGGGAACCTTATCAGATGAGCACCACGGAGCTCTGTGAGCTCAAGTTACAGCTTGAGGGATTTTTGGAGAAGGGCCTTAGCCATCCTCGTGTATCCCCTTGGGGTGCACCGGTGATCTTCATAAAGAAGAAGGATGGATCATTGCAGCTATGTATTTATTACCGCAAGTTGATCAAAGTGACGATCAAGAATCGTTACCCTCTTCTTTGTATTGATGACTTGTTTGATCAGATGAAGGGAGCCATGGTGTTCTATAATATTGATCTCAAGTCAGGCTACCATCAGTTGAGGATTTTGGAGGTAGACATTCATAAGACCACCTTTTGCATGAGATATGGGCACTATGAGTTCACAGTGGTGCCTTTTGGTTTGACGAATGCCCCTGCAGTGTTCATGAGTTTGATGAATGGGGTATTTAGGACCTTCTTAGATTGCTTCATGCTCATCTTCCAAGATGACATTTTGATATACTCACGTACACAAGAGAAGCATGAGGGGAACCTTAGACAGGTTCTCTAGTGTCTTCGTGAGCAAAAACTTTATGGGAACTTGGAGAAGCGTGCTTTCTTCCAAATAGAGGTGCAATATTTGGGTCATATCATTTCTAGGGAAGGCATCGCAGTCAATCCTTCCAAAATTAGAGCCATTATGGATTGGATAGCACCCACTATAGTGATCGAGGTGTGTAGTTTCATGGGTTTAGTAGGTTACCACCAGATATTTGTTCAGGACTTTTCTCAGATTGTGAACCCTATCACTTCCCTTCAGAGGAAAGGGAAGAAGTTTGTTTGGATGGATAGATGTGAGTAGAACTTCAGGACACTAAAGGAATGCCTCACTACAACACCCATTCTTGCAGTGCTGGATCCACAGGGTGAGTTATTTGTTTGCACAGATGCTTCTCTAGCAGGGCTTAGAGGTGTGTTGATGCAGGATGGTAGGGTTGTAGCATTTGAGTCTCGTAAACTCAAGGATCACGAGCTTAATTATCCTACGCATGATATTGAACTTGCAGTAGTTATGCATGCTTTGGTTAGATGGAGATATTTTCTTCTTAGATGGAGATTCACACTCAGGACAGATCATTTGAGTCTTTGCCACCTCTTCATGCAACCCAATCTAAACGCTCGTCAGTGGCATTGGATGGAGTTTCTTTGTGAGTATGACATGGAGATCAAGCATGTGAAGGGGAAAGAGAATGTGGTTGTAGATGCTCTCAGCAGATGGAGACATGTGACTATGGCCACCACAATGAGCACATATTTGTGGAGCAGGATTCTTTAGCAACTTCCTCTTGGCAACTTCTACATTGCGGCTCATGTAGAGATAGAGTCACAGAGACCCCTTAAGGGGAAGTTTGATGGTTTCAACTTAGAGGAAGATGGTCTTCTCAGGCACAAAGGTAGGATATATGTTCCCAGAGATGGAGGTTTAAGGTAGGACATCTTGGTAGAGACACATCGTGTACCCTATTCAACCCATCTCTAGGTGAAGAAGATGCACACCACTTTTCTACAGTTGTATCACTGGAGAGGACTTTGTCGAGATGTGGCTTAGTTTGTGTCATGGTGTTTAGAGTGCCAAAGGGTTAAGGCTGAGCATCAACATCTAGTAGGCCTTCTTTATCCTCATGCCATACCGGAATGGAAGTGGGACACCATTTCTATGGATTTCATTATTAGGTTACCGAAGTCGAGATATCACCATGATGTCATTATAATCACGGTTGATAAATTGACAAAAGTGGCTCAATTTTCTCTGGTGAAGACCACTTATATAGCTAGAGTAGTGACACAAGTATATTTGGATGAGATCATCAGGTTGCATGGGATTCTGTAGAAGATCATTTATGACCACGATCCTGTGTACACTTCACACTTCTAGACTACCATGCAGTATGTCCTCGGGATGAGGATCAACTTCAGCATAGCATATCACCCTAAGATGGATGGACAAACCAAGTGAGTGAATTATATTTTAGAGGATATGCTCAGGATGTACGTGATGGATCAATAGTCTAAGTGGGAGGAGTACTTGTACTTAGTGGAGTTTGCCTACAATAATAGTTTTCAGAGTTCTATAGGCATGGATCCTTTTCTGGCATTATATGGTAGAGAGTGTAGGACACCCCTTAGCTAGGACAAGTTAGAGGATAGAGTATCTCTTGGACCAGCTCTTTTACAAGACACGGAGTAGCAGGTAGTGTTGATCAGGTAGAGATTGCAGGAGGCACAGGATAGGCAGAAGAAATACGCTGATCAGCATAGGACCGAATGTAATTTTGATGTGGGCATGAAGGTGTTCCTTCTTGTTAGGCCAAATAAGAGACTGATCCATTATGGAAAATATTCTAAGTTAGCTCCTCAATTTTTTGGTCCTTTTTAGATCTTGGAGCGTATCGGCCCTTTGGCCTACCGTCTAGCATTGCCACCCAGCTTGTCTCGCGTACATGATGTGTTTCATGTTTCTATCCTTAGGAGGTACATTGCAGATCCTTCTCATGTGTTGGACTTGACATCATTGCAGGTGCAGGATCAAGGGTAGGTGATGGTGGAGCCCATCCATATCATAGATTGCAGGACCCTGGCCTTTGAGGAAGAGAGATTGATCAGGTACGGATGCAGTGGGACAGATATGATGAGACAATGCAGCCACTTGGGATGATGTTATTGTGTTACGAGTGTAGTTTCCACATTTTTTCTAGTGACTTCCAGGAGGAAGTTGAGTCTAAGGGGAGGGGGATGTAGTGCCCACTTCCCTTTGACACTGTTTAGATACTAATCTGACTACTATTGATCTCATTTTGGACATTACTATGTTTTGATTTACTATGATGTGTATATGTTAGATCATGGATTTTATGGACGTTGATCCAGTTATCATACATGATGATTATTAGAGACATTTTTATATATGGATGATGATATAATGTTGACATGGACATATTATTGATGTTCATTCTAGTCTTGTGACATTTGATATTATGAGTAGCTCTAGTATAGAGATTCATTGGATGATGATATAGTTGCAAATTAAATTTAAATGATGATGTAGAATTATTGATGTTGTTGTGACTTTGATTTGATATTTATATGTTGTTTATACCCTTTTTTAATGTTATAATATGGCCACGAGGCCGAAGGAGGTATTTACATTTTACAGGTTAAAAAAATCACAACAATGTTGGGGGACTGGAGACTAACCATATTTAAATTCTGGATGCACTCAACGGGGTCACCATGGCAACTGTGTTATATGTTTGTGTGTTGTGTTATGTTAGGATTTCCCATGGGGGGGATTTCCATTATTTGTGACCATGGGATATGTGTGTTATTTATGTGTTCCTTTTAATTATTGTTGTATGTATTTTAATTTTATTGTGTTACCCCTTTCATTAGTTTTTAATTAATTTGGGTTTATGTATTTTAACCATGTGTTATATAAATAAATCATTATGTTGTAAGAATGTGAGAGTCACATAGTTAAACTTTATTTAAATTTAATTGGGACATGGAATGTAATTAATAAAGTTGTTGAGTTTAAATAATAATGTTGGAAGAGTGTGTAAGTTAATTTGTAAGGATGTGTAAGAAATATGTAAGAGTATGTAAGGCTGATTTTGGAAGGTCAAACACTCCATCTTTTATAGAATTCGAATTTGACCTTGGAGGCCAAATTTGGAGGCTTGTGGGACAAGTTAAACTTGTCCCACACCTCTTAAAATCATCCACCAACCATACCTATGGTTTTGGAGTCAAAATTAATCTTTTTAATTGTATTTTGAAATGACTATGTGTAAGTTTTTATTGCACTTTTCTTACAAGTTTTTAATTCAGTCCTTGTTAAAGTATGGGTTAAATTTGAGTGTGTAAGTTGATTTCCATCTCCATTTATTGTGTTTAGTTGTGAAGTTGACTTTCTCCTTTAGGGTTGAGTAAGAATGATGTGGCATCCCACTTGCAATCCAAATCATCCTCTCATCTCCCTCTCCTTTAAAAATTTGAATTATTCTGAAGGTTGTTGAAACTTTGCTCTTTCCTTCTTGGGTCTGAATTTTATTGTTGTTGGAGCCTTGCATTGTGGAAGGAGTTTGGAAATTGATTTGCATGCTTGGTGTTGTTGTTTTGGACTGCATATTTGAGCATTGAAGGAACTGCTATTTTGGAAACAATCTCCACTATGGAGAGGTAGGATATTGTCCTTTTTATATGTTGTTTTTTTTTCCTTTTCTTGCATGAATGAAATGGTGAATGTGTTGTGTATTCATGGCTGGTTGGGTAGAATTCCTAGGGCAAGGTGTAGGAGAAGACTATGGGGTCTTATATGGGGGGCATAAGGGATTGCCAATGGCACTTATTCTATTGTGGAGAGAGTTTTGGATTGGCATCCACCTAGGAAAAGAAACTGCTTGCATTTCTTACTCTTGGGGAGGGCATAAGGGAGAAACTTTGGGGGGGGGGGCATAAGGATGGGTTGGGAGATATAAGGTTTATGGGATTGGATATGTTTATTGGTGGTATGATTTAGGTGGATGCCTAATTCCAAATTGGGAGGCATAAGGAGTTCCCCATAGTTCTTGCTCTTGATGGCTTGATTGATCAAGCCTATGTATTGTGTGAATGATTCTTATTACAGTTGTGAACTGTTGTCTTTGTTTGGACTATATTTCTTGTTGTGTTATGCATGTGAAAATAATGTTGTTTGTTGTGATAGAATCCTTGTTGCCATGTGTTGATGTTCATACTCTATTCTAATATGGTTGGGGCTCGAGGGCCAATGGGGAAGGATGGCTTCTCCTTTCCCATTGGATGTCTTGGTTGGGTGGAGAGCATTTCCTTTCCCCCTTCCTTGTTGTGATCAAATGAAAAGATGAAGAAATCAGCATGCTGTTGTTTTGGAGCTTGGAGAAAATGTAGTTTGCTAGTCCCTTCCTTAGAGAAAATTATTGTTATATTCCCACTTGAAGTGGATGAATTGTATCATTATTTAAAAATGTGAATTTACTTGTAATGTAAAGGAAAAGATTGAGATCCATTGGGAAATGTAAATATTTATTATTCTATTCTCTGTTTTGAAAAAGAATGTCATACAGTTTGTAAATTACATATTGAAATCTCAAGGAAGAAATAATTTGTTAAGTTATTGTTGGAAATCAATAAAATGAATACATTCCTTTCTCGAAATTGTAATGTTGTATTAAATTGGAGTTACTGTTTTTGAAATGACATCTTTGTGTGAAAAGAAAATGCATATGAGAGGAAAAGACAACATTCTGTTCTTTGCATTTATTTAAAATTTGAAATATCAAATGTTGTTTGTGCTCTTGAATGATCAAATAAATCAATTAATTGTTTTAGACAAGAATTGAATTTCTTAGAATAGATTTTAGACATGCTTTCCACATTTGAAAGTTGCAAATTAATTTGCAACTCGTTAGTGAGATGATCCCTATTTCATCTATAAATCTGGCAATTGAAAATTAGCTAACAAATGTACAGTTCAAAATGTATAACTTGTAATTAAGAAATGAAACAATAAAATTTAGATGTAATAAGCCCTAATGAACTCAATTCGACCTCAAGATTTAAGAAAGACACATATTAGAACTTCATAAAAAATCCGATTTCAGAACTTGCCATCAACTGTTTTTCCTGGCAAAGGATAGTAAAATATATAATTTGCAATTCTATCAACTAAAATGGACCTTGAAGACTCTCCTAGAATTTAACCAAAAACAAGTCTCCATGTTCTAATTGACATTTTGAGAATAAGAAAACCAAAAATTGAACAAAATTTTATAAGTTGGAAAATTGCCAATTTTGAATTTTAAACCCTACAAATTGATTTCTTAAAATTGACCTTTGAAATTTCATCAAAATCCAAAATTGATGACTGATGTGTAAAGAGGACTCTGAGAGATTTCCTGTAAGAGTCATTATTTTCCCCAAAACTTACTTTTCTGTCAAAAGTTATGGTCATTTGAATTTTTATTTCAAAATGGTCATCCTAAAATTAATCTAACTATATAAAAATCAAAATTTAAACTTTGGGAAAATTTCCCCAAAATTTTCGCGACCCCTGCAACACTCTCAGCCAATCATATGTTGCCACGTGGAAATTTGGAGGGGTGGACCTTTTTAATACTTAACTTTTTGGAAATTTGACTTTGGGAAAATTTTCCCTTTTTTCCCCGTGGGCCTGTAGGCAACCACATGCTGACACATGGCTTGGATGGGTGCGCGGAATTAAAATTGAAAACTTAACCATTTTAACTCTTTTTGAAAAAAAAATTTTTCACTTTTTCTCTCCACATCCCCACACTCCCCTGCAACTAATAAGGCACTGATACATGTCCTAACGGAATGCGTGGATTCATGTAAGTATTTTTTACTTTCAAACACCTTTGGCACAAAACATTGAATCTCTCCATCGCTCTGCTAGACCCACATCCAATCACAGGATGCCACATGGCCTTTTTGAGTTAAATTAGAGAGGTATAAAGGTAACTTTTCCTTCAGAAAATTTTGATTTTGGACCTATGGGAAAAAATTTCCAATTTTTCCCCATGACCCGCTAACCCCCGTCCAATCACGCATGCTGACATGTGGCATGGGCTTCTCCCTGGCAGAGGCACGCATGTCCAATTCCACCTTTGGCCTTTTGGCCTAAAAACATCCAAAATCTAAAATGATCCTTACCACTCTGCACTTTTCCCCGCACCAATCAAGAGGTGCCATGTGTCCTCCCAATTGGACCCGTGGGTGCACACAGAGGAGTTTTGCGCTTTTGCACTTAAGGAGGGAAAAAATTTCACCCTAAGCCCGCGGACTCCCTCAAGGGAAAATTTCACCCTAAAACTCCATTGGGCCATAACTTGAGATTTATAAGGAGTTAGGAGGACTTCTTTATATGGTTGGAAAGGTGAGAGAATTTCCTATCCATATGGAATATGATTTAGGAAAGTTTTGATAACTCTAAGTGTGTGAAAAATCTAGTTGAACCCTGTAATCCTGTTAGGGCAGAGATGAGTGGGATTTCACTCTCCTAACCTAAGTGATGAATTTAACCTCTTGTTTTGACCTAGTGCCTTGTTGATATTAGTTTCTTGAAGTAGTTATTGTAAGTCAGTCTTTCTTGTTAATCCTTATATGGGTTGTTCTAACTATGATCTCGCAACCCTCTTTGTAAACACTCTTACTCAAAAAAATTATTCCATAAGTTTTCCTAGCTAATCCTAGTTTGTTTCTTGGTCTCAAGTGGTAGTTTGAAGTGGGAATTATATCTTGAGTGCAATACATCCCTTCTCACATCTACTAGGTTTAATCATATCTCATGGGTCCTATCATATCGAGCTAATTCATTAACTATGCTCATACCTGATTCACTTCAACCTTTAAATTCTCCTCGTGCGAGCATATAAATTTCTTCCTTTATTAGGTGTGGATGATCTCCTTAAATTAAGTAAATTCATGCCACTTCCACCATAAAACCCAATTTTATCCCATCAACAAGATGTATTATTTTTCTTATCCTGTAGGTGAGGACATTTTTCACAATCTTCTATCAGTGATATGGTGAGAGTACCTGTGGAAAATAGTTTGAAGGAAATTTTTTCTAAAGATTTGAATCAAATCTTGGACTTGAGTGGTCCTAATGAAGCTTTCTTCAAGTCCTTGTTTGACATAGAATGTTCCAGAGACACTAGATGGCCCCTAAATTATCAACAAGTTTAGATCATACTTCTCACAAGGCTAATCAGGATCAACCCTGTCTTCACGGCTTTTTAATCAATGTATTTCTATCTCTTTTAATGGGAACATTTGAAGACTCTTGAAATCTTGAAGAAATTCTGGATTGAAAGGATGTCCCAAGTGCCTGGGAAAACTGATTTTCAATGTCCATTCATGTGTGATGAAGAATTTGTATTAAAGGAGATTCTCAAGGAATCTTATGTATTGTATGAAAAATATTCCATTGACACTGTGCCTACCATTTCTCACAAGGTGGATGAATTGTCGTAGAGGATTACCTCTCTAGAGAAAGAAAAAACATGACCTGCATCCTCACAACCAAGTTCAATTCCAACACCATCCTTAGGGAAGAGAAGGGGTGAATCAAGCTCTCATCCCCCAATCAATATCTCAGATGGAGAAGAGGAGTTGTCCCTATCTTCTCATCGATCAAGAGAAGTAATATCCTTTTCTCAGGAAAATAGGGGCAGGTTTGTATTTCGGTCTTCCACTCACTTATCACATTGTTATCCTCCATCAAGGCATGGCCTCTCAGGTCCTTGGCCAATCCCTTCCCCAAGAGATCACCCAAACTTTTCAGGGAGATGGAAAGGTGAATCATGCTCAAAGTCCCTTGTTCCTTTTGGCCACCATGATGTAGTCCTTAGTATTCTAACCATTCCAGTTGTCCCTCCTCAATCTACTCATAACAAGTAAACCCTTCACAAGGAGAAGGGGAAAATAAAATTCTTCTTAGGTGGCCTAGATCTTATAGACTGGGTGTCTTCCTATCAGAAGAATATTGAGCTGTAGAAGATCATGCATGAACCAAGAATGACTCTCAAGTTTTTAATGGATATGGGGATGTCATGATATTTATTAGGTTCCATCATGTTTATCCAGACAACACATGGCTCTGATGAATTCTTGCTGAGGAAGAACAAGCTACTGAACAAACTACCCTCACTGGGTGGAACTTACGAAGGAGTTAAGGGTCTCTGAGTCACTATGTTTTCCTTTCATGCTTTTCTTTTCAATCATGTAATCAGAACCTTTTTTACCATGGGATGGGGCCCCTATAGAATCCCCATTTTGAATTACATCTGAGACTACTTTCAAATGATGTTACTTTTAAATTCTCATTTTCTAACATTTAATTCTTTTATGTTCCTTCATTATGGATTCTTTAACTTAGCACTGATATTAGCGATGGAAATAAATCACTCCCACACTTTAAAAGGGTTCACAATAATATCCTTTAGTTGTACGGCTCTGAACATCACCTTTCGAGGCTTCCTTCTTGCCTTGCAAGGATTTCGTTCCTTCCGTGGGTCTTTCCTCTTCCCGAATTGTGCTTGGGTGACACATGGAAACATACGCATCCCCTCTTTCTTTGACTTATCAACTTATTGGGATAGCCTTGCCACACTAAGCCATATGGTGAATGCTCACAACTAGGGGGAGGTGCCGACTCACCATACCCTTTCAAAAGTGCACTAAAAAAAAATGTGGACACCTCTCCTCTCCTCCGCGGGAACTTCCTTCTTAATGGTCTTCGGAACTTATCCTTGACTTCCCACCGAGTTTATAGAAATCCTTTTCCACCTTTACACTATTTAATTAGAAATATTGGGCATGTGAACATTAGGGGCATTACTCAAAGAAAAGGGGCGAGAGTATTCGAGCTCCAACATTGGGTCTGACTTGGGGATGGGTACCCCTTGTGGGTACCAAAAGAAATGTTAAATTCAGACCAGGTACCAGAAATATATTGGGTTATGTAGTCAATTATCATACATACCAAGTCAAGTGATACAAACCAAGGAACCAAAACAACAAGCCATAGAAAACCAGGGGCCAAAAAGGGAAACAAAAACGCACACAAAAACATTTTAAAAAAAGAATAAAAACTATACATTGTACATTGGGTCATACCTTTAATTGAAAAATTAATTAAGGAAATGCTTCAGGTGCCTACCATTGATAGAAAACTCAAGAAACTCTCCATCCATATATTTCAAGAAGAAAGTATGCTCCCTAATCATGTTATCAATGGAATAAGGGCCCATCCATAATGCATCAAATTTTCCATGTTTTCCCTTATCCTCATGCCTACTGTCCCATAATAATACAAGATCCCAAGTATTGAAGATTATGGGAGTCACCTTTTTGTCAAATATTTTTTTGAGCTTTTCCATGAACTTCAAATGTCTCTTGTGGGACTCTCTTCTTTCTTCATCCAGCTCAACAATCTGATTTATTCTTGCATCATAAGGGCTAACTTCTTGATCCTCAAGTTGTCAAATAAACTAGAAGAAAGATAATTGTGTGTGGAGGGGGAGAAGGGCTTGAGATCCATAGACTAATTCAAATGGGATTTTTCCAATGGATTTTTTAATAGTGATCATATCTGCCCAAACAACAAACTTAAAGTGCTCACTCCATCTTTATTTATTTACCTCCAATGTCCGTTTGATTATCTTCCACAAATTTTTGTTATTGGATTCAGTCTGTCCATTTCCCTATGGGTTATAATTAGATGCATATGTAAATTTTATACCATATTCTTTACACATAGTGACTAACAGTTTGGCTCAGAAACTCATGGAATTGTCAGCAACTATCTTCGCAGGCACACCAAACCTGCAAATTATATAATTCAAGATGAAATCAATAACAACCTGATGATTTGCATTCTTGGTGGGGATAAATTCAACCCACTTGGTGAAATAATCAGTAGCCACCAATATCCATCTGTGGCCCACACTGGAAGGTTCTGATATTTCACCTATAAAATCCATGCCCCACTGATTGAAAGGGGCCTCAATTGATACTGGTTGCAGAGGGAGAGCACTAAAAGCCGTCATTTTCCCTTAAAATATCTAGAAAATTTCACATTTTATTTATTAATAGGGTTATATCTTTAAAAATTGTGGACCACCAATAGCCCGCCCTCAGTATTTTGTGGACGGTAACCCTTTCGGAAAAATGCCCCCCACACACTCCTCCATGAAAGTCTGAAACCAACCTGGGAGATTCATTCTCTGTTACACATATGAGTAGAACCCCTTAAGGTATTTTCCATGCCAACCCATAATTAGTGTTGTTATATTTTTGGGAGGCCAACTTGAGTGTCCTTCTTTGGTTTTTATCCGAATGCCTTAGACATTCCAAATTTCTAAGGTAGAATATGATGTTTTTGTACCATATAGAATTGATGAACTTCTCATATACCTCCACATATCCTGCTTCAACCTCATTTACTTCCATCACTTGTAAGTTTATTTCAGCCATTAGTTTCACTAAACCCATACCTCTAACCAATTTGGTAGTCTAAACATCCATATCATACTCTTACAACTTGTTCACCCGTCGACATCTTTTGTTGGAAAATTCCATCTCTAATAAAATGTCATTGTCCATTGTATGAGGAACAAGTATATTGTTACTTTAACTAAGGAAAAATTATGATTTTTCATAATAGTGTATTTCAACTCAGCTCCCTGTAATGCTTTATTGAAAAAATCAATTGGTATTTCATTTCCTTCCTCTCTTTTTTTGCAACAACATAGATGCGATAGTATTTTCAGATGCAAAAAATAAAATTTGAAAATTCGTTTTATAATCGGGGGCCGCTAAGATAGGGGTGTTTTTTAATTCTTATTTGATCCTGGTGAAATATTAGATAACCTCATCCTCCAATTTAACAATTTTATCCTTCTTCAACATCCTCATGATAGGGATAGCCTTTTTTGTAAAATTGGAAATGAATCTTCTTATGAAATTTATTTGGCCAAAAAAGGATTGAATACCTTTCTTATGCTTATGGAAATGAAATTTTCTAATAGCTTCCACCCTTTCGGGGTCAATCATGATGTCTTATTTTGATACGATATGCCCAAACAACTTGGCTTTCTGAACCCCAAAGTGACATTTTTTAGGATTCAATGAGATACCATATTCCCTACACCTCTGTAACATATTTTCCACGTGTTGTAAATGATCATCCCTTTTTCTTGAAAATACTGTCACAACATCCTAGTATATAGCTATAAAATCACTTATATACCCAACGAATTCCACATCCATAGCTCTTTGAAAAGTGGCACCAAAATTCATCAGACCAAATGGCATTCTCACGTACATATAAGTACCCCAGGGAGTGGTGAAAGTAATTTTTATTCGTTCTAATTACTTCACAACCACTTGGTTATATCACGAGAATCCATCTAACATAGACAATAGTTCTGACCCAGTGATTAGTGATGAGGCTAGAATATGCCCGTTAAATGTACAATAAATGATATAATCTTACTCTCCTTTTTATTAAGTTTGATTGCATTTTGTGACTTTTATTTGATCTGAAATGAGTTAGGATGTAATTGATTTTCTTTTGATTGATTGTGATTCTAACGTTTAAAATCTCTAAAATTCCTGATGAATTGTGTTGGAAATTCATTTTTGTAATAAAGTAGGTCTTATTAGTGATTGTATTTCAAATTTGGGTTTTCAACTTCTCTTCTCCTTCTAGCATATTCATCTATAAATGTAAGAGTTGGGTTCATTATTAACGTTCCAAGCTACTCTGAGAACTCCATTATGCTTTTGCTACAGGACTTCATACTTTCTAGTATTTTGAAGTTGCAGACCTATAGATTCCGGAACTCTTACATGTGGATATCAACCTCTTTCACCATTTGTAGACTTAGTTCTGTGCATTTCTAAGTATAGCTAATAGAAGCTCTCACGTTTTGTGAATCTTTAATGATTGTCCTAATGTGTTTTGCATTCCTTCTTCTGAAGTTCCTTTTCTGATTTTTGTTTATGTGTTGGTTGTGCCATTTCATAGTCCCTTGTAGCATCCTTATTTGGTTGTGTTCAATCATGTAACTGATCTGGTGAATATGTTTTAAGTCGCATGTTACACATGCCTAGCCTTCTTTTACACATTTCCTCTCATTTTCATTCAGCCACAGATCCGTGCTCATCCCTCTTTTCTAGGTACTATTCACATTTCATCATAATCATAGTTTCAACTTTCATTGTAAATCCTATTTATAACGCAGTCCCTGTAGTAGCATTTATTATCTTAGTTTCTACTTTCATACATATAGGAGTAGTAGTAGTAGTAGAAATATATAGAGGACACAGATCCAGTATCTTTGGATAATACCGAACGTTTTAGCAATGCAGGGTCCCATTCAACTGTTGGGGACAGTTCTAAGTTTTTGTCCCAAACACCTCGATCATTCTAGATCCGAGGATGCAAGGGCCCACATTTGCCCCAACGACCAAAAAAATTCATCTATTTGAAATTGATATTGGTCCGAAGAAAAGAGTTGAGATACCTATTAATTGTTCTTAGGGATAATAACTTTCCTAATAGATTCAACTCTCTTAAGGTCATATTATGACCCCTTCCTTTTATACGATGTGTCCCAACAGATTCTTAGCCTTCTTGCAACCCCATTTTTAAGCACTCTAAGTTGTGTGTTTAGGATTCTAACAAGCATACTGTATTTACTGCACCAAAAGCTAGTAACATCTATTTCCAAATTATGCAAAGTGATCATCCCTTTTTTCTTGCAAAGTTATTGTCACACCATCCTAGTATACAACTATAAAATCAGGTTATGTACTCTGAGAATGCTACATCCATAGACTATTTGAAATATATCCTCCAACATTCATCAGGCCAAATGGAATTCTCACATACACATAGGCATTTCAACTGGAGTAGATCGAAAGCAATTTTAATTATTTTTGCATATAGTTTTAGATACACACTTGGTTTGAATATGACATCAACAAGAAGTCCATCTAGATGTAGGGACAGCAAGTCAGAGCCAGTCAACCAACTACATTATGTTATCCATATTAAGAAAGGGATAATTATCTTTCATTGAGGCCTTATTCAAATTCCTAAAAGTATACACACAACCTTATATCTCCATTATTTCTTTCTGAACTAGCACTATATTTACCACCCATGAAGAATACCTTGTAGGCTATATGATGCCTCCATCCCTTAATTTTTTTAATTCTTCTTGCATTTTTTAGGGATAAGAAGTGGGTTGATCGGCCTTTGCTTTTTCCTAAATGGCTTGAAATTGGGTTTATAATGGTATCTCATGTTGGAAAATATCCTCCCTATATGCCTTCAATTCTAAATACGACCATGCTAAGCAATTCTTCATACTCTTTTTAACAACTGGACATATGACTTCTTGTCTTCTTTACTCAGGTTACTGCCTAGCCATATTTTTTCTAGGTTTACCATTAGTCCCCAAGTTATGTTCCTTCTACATCTCTTGATATATGGACATATGCCTATGTGAACAACCTGTGGTCAACATTATCAAAATTTGACTCTAATGCAACCAAACCTCTTCGAATAATATTGGTTTTTAATTGAATAATGTCCTTGGCTGAAATAGAGCCTCTTTGCCCTCATAAAAACAAACCATCGGTTCCCATTCCATATTTTGATTTGTAAATTCTCCTTCATTTTGTAGAAACCTCTGAACCTGAGGCATCATCTTCAAAAACTTCTCAATGTTTGACATTGTCAGGGACAGATGGTCTTGTCAACGCTTCTATACCATACTCACAGTAAGAAGAAATTTTACAATTTTCAAATCTAGATCCCAATATTACTAACCTGTGTGCTGTGGCAGTATTCTGACTTTATGTCATGGTATATTATATTGAAATAATCAAACAACTCAATAAAATCCCATACTTGTCTGTGACATGCTTATATTGTGTTATCCTTTGATTTTTGGTTGCATAAAATCTTCCTAACTTGCTTGAGTACTAACTTTGAATCTCCCTTAACAATAATGTCCCTAATACCAATTACCTCCAAGCAATCCTTAAACCCAACAAGTAGTGCTTCATATTCTTCCATATTGTTAGTGCATTCAAATCTGAGTTTAAAAGAAAAACTTGAAAACCTCTTGATTTGGAGATATTAGGACAACACCAACACCATTCCCAAATTTAGAACAAGCTCCATCAAACATAAAAAAATCCAAGGGGAACCAATTTCACTTGGGAATATTTACATTTGTCAATGCTATGCTCTTTAAAATCTACATAGCCCACAAAATTATCAACATCCACGTTAGTATACAACACCTCATAGGATGCAGTTATTATGATCCTCAATCAGATGCAACATTATTTTTTATCGACACAGTCTTAACAAGGATTCCTTCTATTGGTATAGTTCACATATGAAAAATCCATTTGCACACTCTCCTCCAGCACTAACAACCCATTTTCTTGACAACAACATTCCCCATTCAGCAAAACAATCCATAATGACCACATTCAGGGTAAAAAAAAATTCCTAGATAAGTTGCCAACTGTACAACGAATCCTTTGACATATCGAATTATTTGACATATCGAATTACTGGTACTTCTCTTGAATCCATAGTTGTGCACTTTCCAAAAAAAATTGTTACTTTGATATTTAATTCATTCATCACCTCAAGGGGCATCGCATTACAAAAAGCCCCTGAATCAAACATGCAATTGTACAGCTAACCTATCTTTTATGATCAAAGTAGTATAACAAAGGGTCAACATCATGTTGAGATTCAACAAGATGAAGTGCCCCAAAGATACCTCAGGTGGTTTCTCCCAAATTCTTCTAATAATTGAGGTACTTCTCAATTCTGCAATGAATAGGGGGAGTATCCACATTATTCACATTTTTACATGAGGGTATGTGCATCCTTTTTGAATCACCAAGTACTCAAATGCTCTTTTTTCTATGTTCAGGGATCTCAAAGTAATTCAAAAATAGGAACTATGACTCTTTAACTGATTCAAAATATGGGCAATATCACATGGGACATATTTGGGTAAGATTGTGTTAGGAGGAAGAGAAATGGTTCCTTCTGGTGGTACAAGACTTCTTTACATTTTGGGAATGAATTGGGGTACAAATTCTATTTAGGATAATCAGAACTTTTATTTGGTATATCCTTCTTAGGATACTCATTTGAGACATTAGTAGGAAATGGAGGTCTTGGGTTTGGGTTGTAGTCCCATCTTCCTTTAACAACTCGACTTCTAAGATTATATTCCTTTTCCTGAGAAACACCTCCATTTATTAGTAATTTCCTATCTTCCTGATAAGGGACTCCTCCATCGTATTTGGGTAAGTGCAGAAAGTTGATGGACAAATATAGGGTCATCTGTGGACGTCATATTGTAAAAAAAAGCAAAATCTCAACTTGTAGGGATTATTAGCAATACGCGCACTCAAAATTAGAAAATTTTATATAAAAATTAATTGTAGCATTCAAAATCTAGTTTCTAAAATACTAATTTTTTTTAAACACGGACAATTTTAGCTATATTAAACACTTAGAATTCTATGAATTGGTTTTTAAAAAAAAAAAACTTATAAGATTGTAGTCTGTTTGCCCGCATTTTGGATGACCAAATCTTGTTATTTATTTTTTTCCTTTGTTGAAACGTTAGATGTAGTTGTCCTATCTTGGGATGGATTTTATTTTGTTTTTTTTTGAGCAATATTTTTTTTTAATGAGTTTTTCCATGAAAGTGGTATGAAATTTTTTAGAAAATAGAGCACTTTCCGTTTTCCCGCCATAACAATATCAAAAAAATATCGAAATCAATTTTTTTTTGTTTTAACGTGTGTATAATTTGTCCACGCTTGGGATGGTATAAATTTTATCACATTTTGATAAGCGAAACAAAAGTTACAGTCTTAAACGTAGACATGAACATTCACGGGAAAAAATGTCTTATAAACCTATTGTTAGTAAAAAATTATAAAATGATATTTATCTTATTCTATTCACTTTAAAAATCAATATTTCTATGAAGTTAACAGTCTCCTCTATGCGATGGTCACCATTTTTGTGAAATGTTTCGAGTTTTTTAGCATAGTTCAAGTCTTTGCAAGAGAAAATTTGAGGTTTTTTTGACCTTTTACACTTCATAATGACCTTCCATAGCTTTGGTTGGGGAAAAACAAAAATTTCCCGAGGCTTAGGTTCGGCAGATAGATCTGTGATCATGGTTTATAAAGCGTGCAACATGCGTTTTTCTAAACACAAAACGCGAGCGTGGCTTATACAATCCATGATCGCAGCGTTATACAACCGCGATCGCAGTTTATAAAGCGTGCTCGCGGTTCATAAATCATATTTACACACATCCCAATGTATGAATTAGCATGTGATTTTTACTCTTTGACCTTACCGTATGAATTACTGTGAAATTATGTCTTTTTCTGCACGTTTCTCTTATCACCGGAAGCAAAACATCATGGGAGACAAAGAAACGAAGTCAGAAAAAGAAGTCATTATTTAAATAAACACCTAAATGAATTAGAGGCCAGCAAAATTCAAAATGCTAAATTAATGTTGAATCTTCGTGAATCAAGAAGAGCTTCATCTTCAACCCCAACTAGTGTAAGCAATGAAGAACCAGGTAATGTTTCTACTATCAATGTTGAAGTTGAGTTAAATACTCGTGATGAAGATGTTTTTATCTATCAATGTTGAAGAAGAATTAAATACTCATGATGTAGAAAATGTGGAAATTGAAGGAGACAATGAAAATGTGAATAAGGAAATTCATGTTGAAACTGTAGATAAGCAAAATTTGACAAAAACACCTCCTAGGATTTTACGTAAGAAACCTAATTTTTTTATTGAAATTGATGAAAACATTTTGAAACCAATGTCTGACAAACTTTTTGAATGACAAATCCGAATAAAAGCCACTGAAATTTGTGATAATCATTTTGAAATTTTAAATGATTCGCAAAAATGTCAATTGCTGGTTAGTTTGATGAAATTGATTAAAATGAGACCTACATTAAACACCTTAAGATTGACAACATCTAATAATACGTGGTCAAACTTCTACAATTTTTGAAAATCTTTATGATGCATATCACATTGTTGGTGTGAATAGATGCACACTAGGGATAGTAGTAATGTGCGTCATGTACTTGCTACTAGTGTTGTAAGTGAATCAATAAAAAACAACGTTTGATTATGCAAAACAAGTTAAATGTTACAAATTAATCGAAAGAAATCTAATGAAAGCAATTGAAAGACGTAATATCCTTTAATCACTCAATAATGTCGATTTTTGGGCATTTTCTGCTAGAGCACCATGCGTAAGGACAAAAATAATTCTGATGCTATTAGAGAAGTTGTTATTCAATTTTGGCATGATAACACTAGAGTTTCACCTAATACAAGAGTTGTTATAAAATAGAGAGTTGGTTCTACTAATCGTGAACCACATCCAAAGCATTTCTTAGATGTGACTTAAACTCAATTTTTTCATAAGATTGAACAAGAGAATATGGAAATTAAAATTAGTCAACATTTTTTTGAAATGTTGAAACAATTCTTTGTGAAAATCAACTACGCTCACACCACTTGTTGTTGTAGGCAATATGTTGAATTTGCGATGCATTATGCTAAATTTTTATGTATTCATTTTATTTTTCATCCTAAAACTATGTTATCAAAATGTGGTGTTCATATTCCACCAATATCTTCCAGGGATTTCATTCCTACTATATTTTGTGAAAAAAAAGTTGGACAATTTTTTTATAGTCAGGAATGTTTAGATGGAAGTTGTAGTACATGCGGTACAGATTACCTAAATTGGAAAGTTGACATCCATGAGAAAATTGAAGGTACAATAGGACATAATTTAGTTGAGTTTGATAAATATAAATTAGTTACATACCATTTGAAAGATAGAAAAGAGTCTAAACAATGTGAGCTAGTTACAAAACAAATGCCTTGTTTTCCAATTTTTGAGAAAATTTAAGGATAAAATTGTTTATGATTATGTTAGGCATACACATAGAGCTTGATGGTTGGAAGAACAGTTCAAGATATGTAATGACACATTTATTATTGGTACTATTTTTTCAGTGGTTGATTTTGCATAGAATTACACATTTCAACCACAAATGGAGGTTCACTCACAATATTACAACTCTGTACAAGTTGCCATTTTTATGCACATAGCATTTCTACATTCTTTTGATAGTAAAGAGAATGGTAAAAAAAAATTAAGAGAGTACCACTTTTATATCATTGATGATCGTACTCATTCTACTGAATTTATGCAAGTGTGTTTCTAGTTATTTTATGGAAACTTGTCTGATAGGGACATCCACTTCAAACAACATTATATATGGTCAGATAATTTCCTGTCTCAGTTTAAGAATGCACGAATGTTTTATTAGATGAGTAGAATGCACGTTAAGATGGGTGTGCAACATATTTGGAGTTTCACTGAGGTTGGACATGGAAAAGGAGAACATGATGGTGCAAGGGCATGTGTGAAAAGAGCTCTTGCAAGATAAGAGTTGAAGTACAAAGATGGTGCTAAATTAAAAGATGCAAAGAGCATAGTGGAATGGTGTACTGACAACATGGCCCGAGGTTCTCAAGAAAATTCCATAGTTCACAGATATTTTTGGTTGATAGAAAAACAACATATTGCTAACTACGAGGATTGTATGACACTCATTGGGTCCAGTCATATGCACTCATTTTGTAGCTCAGACGCTACTTTGTTGGCCATATGGACAAGAAATTTGACATGTTTTTGTGCAACTTGTATCAAATTTGTCACTGCTGAGTGTGATTCACAAGAATGGGTGGAAGGATGGATTTGTAGGCCTCTAACTCTGCTTCCTAGTTATCAACCTCCACAAGCATTACGACTTGTTTCTGCAGATGAAGTTACAACATCCAAGGACTTTGACAAAAATTTTATTTTAGTGCGACAAGGTATTTATGGTTATTTATTTAATATTTGTATTGAGTTATTTCCATTGAAATTTTAATATGTAATTTAAATTTGAGTTGTTCAACCAAGTTGTTTTTTTGTAGGACATGTCTTTGCAGTAATTGTGCAGAAAACAATGAAGAAAGAACAAACTATTTCTTATGTCATTGCATCAAGGAAATAAAGAAGTTGACTTCTCCTATTATAGATGGTGAAGATATTGAGTATCCTACAGGGATAGTGGTAGTTACTGGAACTTGACTTTGATGGTATCCATTAAAAAACTCCTGTGTTTGGGTGTTTGAAGACTTTGAGACACATAGGAAAATACTCTTATATTCGCATCTAGTTCTAGTGACAAATATTCAGCTGTATAGATATCGAGGAAGGCCTAATAACAAGATTCTTTGGAAGGTTCGAGAGTCAGATCATGAAGCAATCTTGTCTGCTATTAAGAGTAGATCCGATCCTGATGGTTCATTGGAATGAATTTACAATGTTCATGTCTGGTATATATAATTTCTTTTCAATATATATATAAATTTGTTAGTTTAAAGATCTAGATTTAAGTTTGAATATATTTTATTTTAAATTTGTGTATTTTGTATATATAGATAGTATATGGTTTTGATTTGAAAATTAAATTTCTTTTACTAACACTTTTATGTTTAGGTTAGTGGTGCCAGAAAAGCTTCCACCTTCACGTGGTTGGCACTGCTAGAAGAGAATTTTAAATTCTTGAAGCTAAGAGAAGATTTCATTGTTTAAAAAAGCTGTAAATTTTGAAAAAGTTGTAAATTTTTTAAAATGTTTTAAATTTTGAAAATGTTGTAAATTTTGAAAACGACTCCTCCCCAAGTGTTTACAAGACCATACCTACTCATGTGCACCGATCTAAGAAGGAAAAATCTAAGAGAGGATATTGTATAGGGTCCCTACATTGAGGTGTCAGATCAGACGAGACGTCTCTAGGTGTCATGGAGTCCGAGTAGTCACCCGTCGAAGTTAAACGATATTTTGGTCTCAGGGCTCTTAAGGGACTACGCCCGAATGAAGTAGCTTGGAAGTAATGACCTTTTCACACACCAAAACACCACCTCCTCTAGCATTCACCTGGCCACCAAGACATGTCAACGTAGTCGGTTCGGTGCCACGACCCACCGTTTGCAAAATATAGCGTTTGACAACCTTACACTAGCTCAAACTACACTATTTCATGCATTTACAAACAATAGGGCAACGAGAGCACCGAAATGAGAAGGAAAAAACTAAGAGAGGCTATTGTAGAGGGTCCTTATGCTGAGGTGTCGGATCAGATGAGGCATCTCTAGGTGTCACGGAGTCTAAGTAGTCACCCGTCAAAGTTGAACGATATTTTGGTCTCAGGCTCTTAATGGACTACGCCCAAACGAAGTAGCCCGGAAGCAACGACCTTGTCGTACACAAAAACACTACCTCCTCTAGCATTCATCTGACTACCCAGATGTGCCAGCATAGTTGGTTCGGTGCCACGACCCACCGTTTGTAAAATATAGGGTTTGACAACCAATCACTGGCTCCAACTGCACTATTTCACGCGTTTGTAAACAATAGAGCAGCGAGAACACCGAAATGAGAAGGAAAAAACTAAGAGAGGCCTTTGTAGAGGGTCCTTACACTAAGGTTTCAGATCAAATGAGCCATCTCTAGGTGCCACAGAGTCTGAGTAGTCACCCGTCAAAGTTGAATGATATTTTGGTCTCACAGCTCTTAAGGGACTACGCCTGAACGAAGTAGCCTAAAAGCAACGACCTTGTCACACACCAAAACACCAACTCCTCTAGTGTTCACCTGGCCACCCGGATGTGCCAGCATAGTCAGTTGGGTGCCACAACCCACCATTTGCAAAATATAGCGTTTAACAACCAATCACTGGCTCCAACTGCACTATTTCGTGCATTTGCAAACAATAGGGAAGCGATAGCACAAAAATGAGAAGGAAAAAACTGAGAGAGGATTTTGTAGAGGGTCCCTACACCGAGGTTTTGGATCAAACGAGCTATCTCTAGGTGTCATGGAGTCCGAGTAGTCACCCGTCGAAGTTGAACGATATTTTGGTCTTAGGGCTCTTAAGGGACTCCACCCGAACGAAGTAGCCCGGAAGCAACGACCTTGTCACGCACCAAAAAACCACCTCCTATAGTGTTCACCTAGCCACCTGGATGTGCCGATGCAGTCAGTTTGGTGCCACGACCCACCGTTTGCAAAATATAGCGTTTGACAACCAATAATTGGCTCCAACTGCACTATTTCGTGCGTTTGCAAACAATAGGGCAGCGAGAGCACCAAAATGAGAAGGAAAAAACTGAGAGAGTATTTTGTAGAGGGTCCCTATGCTGAGGTGTTAGATCAAATGAGATGTCTCTAGGTGCCATGGAGTCTGAGTAGTCACCCGTCAAAGTTGAACAATATTTTGGTCTCAGGGCTCTTAAGGGACTATGCCCAAACAAAGTAGCCCGGAAGCAACGACCTTGTCGTGCACCAAAACACCACCTCCTCTAGTTTTCACTTGGCCACTGGATGTTTTGACGTAGTCATTTTGGTACCACGATGTCCTGAGGCATGACTTCTCACTCCTTGCCTCCATTCATTTCCTAGGACTCAAAACATTCAATTTGTCACTTGTTTACCTTCCATCTCTCTTGTTCTCTTTGGACTTGCCTCTGTCCTCTTAGACCTACTTCATCACTATCCTTGCTTTTCTCTCTTGAGATATGTTGTTGTGGTGATCTCTCTCCATCCTCTGTTGCCCCAGCTATTTGCTTACATGCTCATTATTTTTTCATTGTAATAGGATTCTTCATCACATATCACTAGACACAAAATTATGAGTATAAGTACAAATCATCAAACAATTAAGGGAACACATGTGTGAGGGCCTTTTATTCATAAGTGCCATCATTTATTGCATGAGATTAATCATCTCTACCTCAAATTGAAGAAATGTCTCCCATCTAAAACTTCAACCCCCCAGTCCAACAAGCAAGATCAAGCATTCATACTGCAAAGAAGGACATGTGACCATTGGGTGAGCGTGATCCTTGAAAAAGGGAACATGATCTATTTCCTGAGATTATCTCTTTGTTTAGATTGTTCTTGGTCATATTTTTGAAAATCAATAGGAATAGAGTTGAGATCAAGAAAGAGAAATTCCATTGGGAAAATAAGCTCCCAGTTGCAAGTGAGATGAATAATTTTGATTCTCATTCCTTGGTGAGCTCAGGTGTGTTTTCATCTTACTTAGAGAACTTGTATGACATTTTGTCCCATACCATCACCTAGAGGTTTGAAGCTCTAAAAGAAGCCATTTTTGATTTTGAATCCCATGAGGAGAATGTATCAAATTTGTTGGAAGATCTTGGCACAAGAATGCATGAGTTTGGTACACCTCTCAGGGAGAATAATTCTACATGAAGAATCTTCAGGATTCAAATTTTAAGAATTAGTTCAGGAAAATATTTGTTACCCTTTCCTTCAATAGTCAATAAGTTTTAGTTCAGCCCTTGTAGAGATCATAGGTTATATCTCTAGAATCCTATGAAGAGTTAAATGAAAAATATTTTAGTCAATGTGGAAATATCAATGCCATTCCTGAGAATTGACTCAACACATTGGAGCATGTGAACATCTTGGAAGATGAGAAATTTTCATTTGTAGTTTCCAGATTCAACAAGATGGTCTATGGAAAAGCCTCATCATTCAAGATCTTCCGTGGAGGAAGACATGAGTTGATTCTTCATTAGAGGAGGATTCTTCATGAGATGGGTGGAACCTAAGAATCCTAATAAGGGCTTACTGTCAAATTTTTACCGAAGTTTCAACTTGGGACATCAAAATGCGCCACCACATGAAATCTCCCTTTCGTCACTTAAGGCTTGTAACATTCTCACTAGGTATTCAATTCCTCAGCACCCCAACTTGATTATGTTGCCCCATCTCATGAATACTTAACCCCTTCTCACATTATCACCCCTTTAAGTCCCTTTGTCACTTAAGGCTTATAACCCTACCCTGTCATGCCATGTAACCCAGGTTAATCCAGAATGGTCAAGGATGAGTTAGAAGGTGAGTTAGCTAGGTTAATGTTAAGAGGTGAGTATAAACATACACTTAGCCATTTTTTTAATCCCTTTTTAAAATATTTCTTTTTCCTTCATTGTTGCTAGTATATTTAGTTATGCTACTAAATTTTCAAGAAACCCTATTGCAAAAATCACATTTTTGCTCATATCTCCTTCATTTTTGCTCCATTTCCCCTACAAATTTTCCCGTAACTTCTACTCATGAACTCCTTGAAGATGATCTAAAAATATTTTCCATTGGTACCCTAATTTTTTATAGCATCCCATTTAAAATTTCAGAGGAAAAACTTGCCTTTTTAGATCCTTGCAATTCTAGAGATCAAAAACACTTGAAATTTGAAGTAGGAAACCATATGAAAATACCTAATCTAATGAAAAAATTTCATCTCAATCCAAATACAAGAAGACATGATTAAATATTTAAATCAAACATGTACATATCAGAAAACTAATTTAAATGGTTATGAAAACATACATAGAAGGATATCATACATGCAATGAAATCAAATCAAACATATATAGTTCATATTTATCGTTATGAAAACCAACACACATGGATATATAAGAATCAAACAAAGTGTACTCCAGATGCACGTCTCTGAAAATATATATGTATAAGTTCATAATGTATGTGTACATCTCAAACTCAGTGTGTCATAATGTACATATGGGACCACATGCGGTCACAAAAGGCTCTATATATACAATGGACTATATGAAGAAACATGTTCACTAGGACCAGATGGCCCATATATATATATATCTATGTACATCTAGGTGGACTATGAATCTACTCATGAAACATCTTCCCTCTCTTCACCCTGCTATATTTAGCACGTCCATGATCCAGGGATGTAGTGGAGGGAGATGCCACTATGGATTTCATCTGTGTGGTCCTAGGTGTCTCTAAGCATGCCTGCAACCTAACCTGCATATTCATAAACAACAAGTTTTTAACACCCAAAATTTTAAAATACATTCAAAATTCAGAAACTTGTACAATTTAGTTAAAATGCATGTGAAATCTTACCGCAATGTCATGATCCCTATCAATTGGTTGTTAACGCATCGCAGGGATAACAATAGACTCACGAGGGGTAAGCTGCATACAAATAATTAATTTTTAAATTAAATATTTCACATATACATACAAAATTTGATATTGTAGATTTAAGTAATAAGAAATAATGAACCTCCAAAATTTAACAAATTTGAAAAATTGTACCTCAGTTAGTGGATCTGCAGATGCTATGGCATTATCTACAGTAGCCTCCACAGTCTGTATATATGGAGTCTCTCTAGCAGTCATAAGCTATACAAAAAATATGTACAAATCAATATTAAAATCTACATGACTGTGCACCCCATAACAGAGGTCCAAAGCATGTAATCCACGTGAACTTCTAGTAATTAGAAACAAAGTGTAAAGAGATTTAGTAACCTGTATAAAACTCATGTGAGGCATGCCAGTAGCCTCAGTTCCCAAAGCAAATAATGACCCGCCGGGGTCTTGTGTATAAAAGAGAAAAATATTAATATGTACAACATACACGTGAAACATTATAATAATAATCTAGTGCAATCAAATGAAATTAAAAATGTAAGTTTGTACAACTTGAAACTTACGTTTGAAACACGCCTAGCTGCAGTAGTTAGCATGTCGACGCCGGATGTTTCCTTCACTGGCTCTTGCTATTTAAAATAAAATAAAAAAATAGTTTTTTACATGTATGTACATGACGTAAAAATCAAATATATATATATATCTCAAACATACATGTGAATTACACTATTGTATATATATATTATTTAAATTTATTTGAAATTTACCTGTGAAAGACCAATATTAGTGGCACCAGTTCCAAAAACATTCCCCAGCATCTCATCTATAGAAAAGAAATCATGTGAACCAACAAATGATGTCTCACCCGCAGTGCATACGGCACCACATGATCCACAGTGGTGTTGTGTGCTAGAACTAGCGCCTCCACCAACATCACCAAATGCAATCTGGTCACTATGCTGGGTCAGAGTGTTAGTGAGCTCCCTCAATGCATGCAATGTATCAATCTCCACAACCTCCTTCACTGTAGGAGGGATAACTTAAGTCAGTGGGGGTTTTTGGGCATGGGGAATCCTAGGTTGACCTATGTATGCACCAGGTCTACTCTATGCAGAGCCACCTCCTCGACCAAAAAAGTTAGAAATGTCAAAATAATTCAGGACCTCATTGAGCATGAACTCGCAATATAATTTCTTAAAAAAAAAAGAGGAACCTCATTGTTCTTGCATGGTGGATAATCAAAAACCATCCACCATCGGTCCCAAAAAAAAAATTTGATTCGGTCATCGTGGCACCAATGGATTAGGAACCATTTGCAAGTAACTGTGGGGGGAGCATTGGTTCTAGGGTCGGTAAATAATGCACAAATGATGTCTTTTCCAATTTTTTTGTCTTTTACGGCCGCATGGGATAGTTTATCCGCATACCACCACCTACAGTCACCTCTAAAGGTGTTCCATCTATGTATTTGGTTGGTTGTGGACTCGACTTTGCCAATCAATATTTGTAATGTATTGGCTAAAGTCATGTGGGATGGATTTGTAGCATGATTTTGTCTTATAGTTTGGATTAGGTTCTCAATGAAAATTTTATTTTCTCAGATTCTTCCAATGATATTATCTTGTGTTCCTGCTGGCTCAGTGGGGACAGAAGGAGCCACAGGAGGTGGATCTATGTTTGGAGGAGGGTTTTGAGGAATGTTAAGAGGGTTTTGAGGAATGTTAAGAGGGTTTTGAGGAAATTTTGGTGGGTTTTGAGGATTTTTTTGACAGTTTACGTGATTTTGAGCTTGCTGACCAACTGATAAAACAAGAAAATTGCATACATAAACAAACATTTCAAAAAACCCATAAAAATGCAAAAAAAAAACGTAAAATGCAAAAAATGATTACAATCGAGGACTTACCTCCTCGTCTTGGTGGCATGGTTGAATCTATCGCTATCCAAAAGTCTGATGAGCAATTTTGAGGTGGTATTCAAAGCTCGAGTGAAATTTTTTTAGGAAAAATCATGGTTTGAAATGAAAAATGGGAAAAATAAGGAGTCATGGGACTGCTAATTTTTGTCTCAGAGTTCCGTGATCACGGTGTATAACCGCGCTCGCGGTTCTAAAACCACGATCACAGTTTTAGGTTTGGTAATTACCGAACCTAAAATTCAAGAACCATGATCGTGGTATATAAACCGCGATCGTGGTTCCTTTATTTCAAGTTTTTATGTCCACGGAATTGTGCACCAACTTCATGCACTTCCCCATTTTTTAATCATCAAATCCCTTAGATATTCAAAATCATGATTAGGTAGATCAAATTCTTGTACCATATCAACCTCAACATCATCATTAAGGGGAAGAGGTAATTTCTGATAAACGAAGTTCCACAAAATTTCCACAGTCTTGGTGCTTATTAGCTCAGTTGAAGTGGCTCCTTGTTATAAATTTTCAGGGCATTCCATCATGTATACATCACCATAAGATTCATCATCATTGTTTCTTCATATTCCTTAATAGGTTTGTAAGGGGAATGTGGCAAAAAGAACCTATCAAACCATTCAATAACATGATTTTCTTCCACCACAGCAACTCTTTCATCTATTATGTTATCACTCCTAAAATGATTTCCAAATCTATCTTGGCCTTGTGGTTTGTGTTGACCTTGATAATGATGTCCTATTCCTTTTTCTACTCTGACCAGCTTATAGGATATTTCTTTAACTTCCCCAGCCAAAGTTTTTACAACTTCCTTCAGATCCACCACCTTGTTTGACTGAGGTCTATCAGGATTAATCATTTTGACACCATCCCTTTTAGGGGGTTCCCAACTGCTTTAATATTATTTCCAATTTGTAAAGCCATTGTTAAAGCCTACCTCAATGTTCTAGGGTTCTTATCTCTCAAATAATAAGCAACTTTCTTGTCAAAGGCATCATAATACTTAATTAGGCATGACTCATCACTAGGCCTCAAAATTATGGGTAGTCTGTTTAAAGTCTTATTGAATTTGGTATTGAAATTGTGAACAGATTCACTGAGATTCTTCTTTATATTCTCAAACTTAGAAAAGAGGAACCTTGGGTCTATTTTATCCCCTTATTATAATCTTAAATCATTCTTAATCTCAGTCCATGAATCCACTAAGTTATTTAGAAAATATTTGTACCAATCATGTGCATCTTCTTCTAGAGTGTGAATGAATAAATTTGTATGCAGATCTTCATATTCAATTTTGAACTCCTCCATCATATTGAGAAAGAGTATAAAATGTTGGTCACCAGTGATGGCATTATTTCCATGAAATTTAGGTAATCTATTTCTAACATCTTGTGGTACAACATTAGGATATTCAACCATGCCTCTAAAATTTATTGGCTCAAACATGTTGACAAAAAAAAGGTCTAGGTGGAGGCCAAGCCATGTTATTTTGATGCGCTGATCTTATAAGTGTATTAAAATGGTATGGGACCAAGGGCCTTTGAGGTACAAGTGTATGATTCTGATAACAAATATCCCCCAGTGACTCATCCTCACAAAAGGTTGTATCAGTTTTGAGTGATAGAGGAAAGAAATGAGGGACACTTATTCCAAATAAAAATGTTGACCCATCACCAGTTGGAGTATTCAGATTCACTCGAGGACTATTTGATTCTAAACTATTTAATGGTGTACGAAAATCCTCAGCTATAGGTTGATCAATTTCCACAACTGGTACTACCTTCTCTCTTAACTCTTGATCCTCCAGTTCTTTCCAGACTTGTCTCCTTTTTGAATCTATTTTTCCAAGCTCTAGAAATAATATTCTAGTAGGATCTTTGTTAAACAAAGACCTTCTTCCTTCCAGATTTGCAAATATCAACAAAAAATCTCACTTGACAAAGATTTAAGAAACTGGTATTTACCAAAAATTTCAAACCAATATGGAGTCACCACCAAGTATTTTCACCTTAGATGTGCTAAAACACTGTAAGTAACTTGTCAAGTTTCTATCAATAATCAATTCCTACAAAGCTCCATAGATCTGATCATCCTTTGTCAATATTTATGACTATAAATAAAAATCTAGTACAACGTTTGCCAAAATCAAGAAGTATTACACAACAAACTTTTGATCTTGATTGATCTTCACACTGCTTAACAAAGGGTGATGTTCAAACAATATATTTGCATCTAAACATGTAAGAATTATTACTAGAGATCAATATGTATATGTATGTGCACAAATAGTTCCCAACAACGGTGCCAGAATTAGTGTTGGTACCCAAATTGATTCTCCCTTTAGAGACGAGCAACATCAATAGGCTAAGCAGGATGCTTAGAGATAGATAAATCAAATTTTGAGTCATTTTGTAGCCGGGGAAGGATTTAGCTGACTCTTTGTCACTCAAACTCAGAAAATCTAGGTAGCACCATGCAAAGGGTTTGACCTACCCTTACTAATTTTGGTTGTGCCTTCAACTAGGGTGAGAGGACCCATTTTGTAGCCTAAGTTTGTGAGAGATGGGAATGGTTCGGTTATACTGAAATTTCTCTCTATGATATTTGAAAGGAAAGCTTAATAAGACATGGTCAATGCAACATAATCTAACTCTTATGAGTTGTCACTTCTATAGAATGGAGACATCTTCCAAACAAGGTTCAGATTACTAAAGACAACAATAAGACTTGATTTCTCCTGCATGTTTCAGACAAAGGGTGGGTAAATTCAACAGATATCCTCAAAATTTATGGACAAACAGTGCAAACATGGATAGCTCATGTAGGATTCATTATTTATAAATGGGTTTTGGTGGGGAATTAAGTAAGATAAAGTTGATTATACCATATTCCTAGGGACTTTTAACAAAGACTAGGAAGTCTACCAAGCAAGATGATAAAATAATTCAAATAGTTAATGATGAACCTTTAACCATAAAGTGTGTGCCAATGGAAGCCCAAAGATGCATGGTATCACACATTCTTTTAGAATTTAACATAAATTCTCATGTCAAAGACTCAACTAAACATCAGAGATTCTTGATCCATCACACCTAAGATACACTCATAGACTAATAAATAATTTGTATTAACAACATGAAACTAAAGCGAATTTAAATTGTTTATTATGCAATGAAATGAAATATCTTCTCACTATATAATTACAAATACCACAATACTACCACAAGGACCAGATCTTGTGTGATTTAGAGGAATTCCTAACATAAGATTACAACAGGAACATGAATAAATATTTTGAAACACATCAAATTGAAAATAAATTCAACAATGCTCATGATTAACATGATTAACTCAGGGCTCATCAAATTCATCAATAAGGGAAAGTTTCATTTATAGTCTCAATGCTTTTCAATGGCAGTACATTTGCAACCATCTTGACATGATTCATTTTTAAGGCTCTAGGAAAATCTCTTGGAAAGATGGATTTTCTTAGTATTTTCTCTTTCTTAGAAAATTTTAACCCCCATGCTGCAAGAGTATCCTCATCACCTTTATACTATTCCATCCCCATTTTATTCTTTGGTTTTCTCCCCAAAAAAGTGGATATTCCCAAGTACATTCATCCTTCACAAAATTCCAAGTGTATCAATGATATGTTTAAAAATGATTTTGGAAGGCCTTTCCAGGTGTAAAGAGTATAGGCCTTCTTCATTTTTCTCTTATCCTATATGATTAAAATATTCATGTCATTGATTATGACTATTGCTTTCATAACTCCTTACACCCGGTGATTTGATGGTTGCTTCTGATATCCCTTTAGCACTTTGAGGTGACCTGAAGTGACATAAACCCTTTTTATTTACCACCTGAAAATAAATCTTAAGTGCAGTACATCCCTTCTCACATCTAATGGGTTCATTATCTCTCGTGGGTCCTATAATATCGAGATAATTCATTAACTATGCTCATACCAGATTCACTTCAACCTGTAAATTCTTCTTGTGTGATCATAGAAAGTTCTTCCTTTATCGGGTGTAGATGATATCCTTAAATTAAGTCAATCCATGCCACTTCCACCATAAAACCCAATTTTATCCCATCAAAAAGATGTATTATTTTTCTTATCTTATAGGTGAGGATATTTTCACAATCTTCTATCAGTGATATGGTGAGAGTACCTCTGGAAAATAGTTTGAAGGAAATTTTGTGTGAATATTTGAATTAAATATTAGACCTGAGTGGTCCTGATGAAACTTTCATTAGGGCCTTGTGTGACATAGAATGTGTCGAAGACACCAGATCTCCCCTAAATTATCAGCAAGTCTAGATCGCACTTCTCATAAGGCTAATCAGGATCAACCCTATCTTCACAATTTTTCAATCAATGTATTTCCATCTCTTTTGATGGGAACATTTGAATACTCCCAAAACCCTGAAGAAATTCTAGATTGAGAGGAGGCCCCAAGTGTCTGAGAAAACTGATTTTCAATTTCCATTCCTGTGTGATGAAGAATTTTTATTAAAGGAGATTCCCAAGGAA